>JANSTX010021251.1:0-10295 GCA_027564355.1 Penthetria funebris
CTTTGTATACATATACAAAAACTAGGACAATGTTGGTGTCTACAACCACAATTGATAGATCAAATATATGATCGTCTCCTGTTGATAAACCAGGCACCAGGCAATATGAACGCATCATAGATATTTGGGGCGGGCGGCATCATTGCACCATATTTCTTCGAAGATGTTGGAGACAATGCCGTAACAGTGACTTTCTGGAAAACTTTCTTGAGCCAGAATATTGAGGGATTAGGCCTCTACAGCATATGTGGTTCCAATAGAATGGTGGCTCAAATTTTCCGAATAAATTTTCCTGATCGAATAATGTCTAAAACTGGTGATATCTACAACATCTACGATTCCCTGATTTGACAGCCCATGATTATTTCCTGTGTGATTCGTGGCAGAGCAATGTAATCGTTGAAATAATGTTTAGAAATAAGCGAAAATGTTATGAAAAAATGCTGGAAAGATATCAAATTCGTGTGCCATTCAAAAGTTAAGTTTGACAGCATACATTCGTTTCGAATATCATCAGATGACCACATTTCACCAATAATGGAATGAAATATAATTGTCATGTAGTCTAATAATATTTTTTATTATTTCTAATGCAATATATTAACAGCGTCAACTGAATTGCCGCATTTCAAATGTTAAACAGATTTATTTTCACATTGACTTGTGAAGAATCTTTGAATATTAGTGTCATTACTCGATTGAATAATACTCGTTCTATTTTTTTACACTTAAGATTAACAGAGGGAATTTGCAGCAAGTTTTACCTCTTGTAATTTAAATTCGTAGCATATTGTGCCTCTTCTATAATAATTTATAAGCTTTTAAGCTTTTGCTGTGAAGAGCTTTTCGCAACACCTTTTTATCAAATTGAGACAACACTATGTTAAAGGGTTCTGTACATCTGTTACATTAGTAATGGAACCAATAACATCATTACAATTTCGACACATTGCATATGGAAATGTGTTCTAATATTATCGAACTCTATCATGCAACACCAAGAATATCAACACATTTCACAGTATTAGGCTGCTTTTCATATTTGCCAATAATTGATTATTTTTAAGTTCCAAAAAAGCCGTGTCTTTGGCCGTTTGAAAATCGATTCCAAAAAATCTGCATCTCACTCATTGACGCTAGTTCCCTATATGTTACTCCCTAAAAGACGCTAGAAACAAATATTTGATTAGCTTCATATTTGAATAATTCAGTGTGTATAGCGAAAGGTACCAAATCTGTTGTTAATACGTTTATTTACCAGATATTCAGACCTATATTTTAGGTATTCACGGTAGTATCACGAACTGTAAATTCTGGTTTAATCACCTCAGGGTATAAGCTGGACAGTCCATTCACCATCCAATTTCCAAGGATATGAATTACAGTAGAATTACGTTAATGTTTTAGCTGGTAACAAAATTTCTGTCTCAAACATTTCTACCAACTTGGATGCTTAGAAATTGTATTCCTTATTATTCAGGATACATAGTTAAGAAATCAAGTATATGGCATAGCTATTAATTATGCATGAAAAGTCAAAAGAAAAATTTTAAATTAACATTTGAATATATAAATTTACTAAAATGAATTTATATTTTTGTACACTTTGAAGCGAATAAAACATTCATTTGAATAAAATTACAAAAACGGGGAAGGATACTTTCTATTGTGTTTAGAGTATTTTAATTAAATTTTGTACTATGAAAACAGAATATATATATATATATATATATATATCTACAAGCATATGCACATACCGTTTTTACAAAAGTTTAAGAGGTTCAATAAAACCAGGCATCTTCTTATAACCATTACGCCCCTAGGCTGCAAGGGACGATCGTCACAACCTTCACATTCAGTCACTGATAACTGGATCAGTAACGATGAATTAAGTAACCTCGAAGATAGTCGGTCATCCCATTAATCACATATCATACAATAGTTTTAGTATAAATTGGTCAAATTACATAAACTTCAAATTAATTTTCATAAACTAAATAATTATTGCAATAAGTTTTCAAACTGGGCAAACATGGCTTATTTGGCATATAACTTAAATTACTTAACTATGATTATTTGATCCTATTATAAATAAATAGGACATGACTATAAGCTTTATTATAACGGTGAAAGTTCTAAAAACGATGTCGGAACAATTGTTGACAGATACATTGAGCAAAGGGTTGTGTCTGTAAATAGAATAAACGATCGGATAATAGCTTTAAAGATATTATTAGACATATTTCTGTATTTGCTCCACAAATAGGATCCGATGAATTCACAAAGATGGAATTTTGGGAACATCTGGAATCAGTTTTACAAGGTCTTCCATTAACCGAAACAAGGCTGATTATGGGTGATCTAAATGGATACGAAGCTATCTCTTACCATTTTATAAAATTAAGGGAGATATACACAGTTGCTCTTATCATATGCAGAAACTACACATAACTGAGATGAGAATATTGAGATTGTCATCCGGAGTAACATTAAAGGACAGAACTCAAAACAACTATATTCGAGGCAGTTTACAAGTTACTCCCATCACCAATATAAGCACTGAAAGTAGATTAAGATGGTTCGGTCACGTATTTCGTAGACCAGAAACTGATTGCGTTAAATTGGCTTTGAATATTGGAAAAGATGTAAGGAAACGCGGTCGCCTACAATCTACTTGGTTGCCAGTTGATCAAACTGACTTGAACAGATTGAATGCAGAAAGTGACGATACACAAGACAGAAACTTGTGAAGATATAGATTGAGAAGTAGGAGGGCCGATCCTAAATACGGAAAATGGCAAGGTAGAAGCTGAAGAAGAAGAAGATCATTTGATCCTTTTTATGTATATGTTTGTGTTTTAATTTGAAGTTATGTCAGAATATTAAACTTTGAGAGTACATAAATATTTCAAACATCTGATCATTAACTTGATACTGCTTTCTGTACTTCATCTCATGAATTAATGGAATGTGTATAAGATTTTAAATATTAGACACAATGAATTTTGCCTGAATGTCGGTTCATACTAACATCAATTCAAACATGGTTAAAATCGGAAGTCCGAATAGGTGTGGTTGGTAGCAAAATTAACCACCATTCCACTGATAAATAGTGTGAATTTTTTAAGAAAAACGACAACAAATAGCATCAACAAGCATGGCAGAATGGAAACTCATCAAGCAAACGATGAACAAAGGAAATTCGATGGAGCAATAGAAACTGCAGACACAATAATATAGAAAAATGAATAAGGAATTTAGTAAATTTGCACAGCGGAATAGGCTTACCTTTTCTAAAGTCATTGCGGTTCAAACAGAATACGCTGCAAATTCAAATAATATGCAGGAAACTTAACGTTTGACAAAAATAGCCGACAGTGTTTTAGCACTGAATATCCAATCTATAGATGGTTTGCAATATTACATGAGATATGAGATAATGGAAGACTTGCCATCCGTTATTTGATAATTGAACTGACTAAGTTAAAATTACGGCAGAAATTAACAGATAACCTGCATAGGATTTACATAGGATTTGGCGAATCATTAATCATATAATAGTGGTCTTAGGGACTCGAACACATTTGATGGCTAAATGAGATAAATTGATGAGCCCGTTCTTGGTTTGATTAGTTTAGTAAGGAAGAATAGAATAGTGATGACACGGATAAACTAATAATGATGTGAAAACAACAAAAATTTAATTACTCACTACAATTAGATGGACCAGCAGGATCTGAAAGTAGAATATGATAAACTGGTTAAATGGGGTAAAATTAGCAGGATAATCGTCCATATTATTCAAATGTAGAAATATAGCAGTTTATGGTGGATTTTAATGGTAATGTATGAACACTAGATCCCATTATTATTAAAGTGTGATTGTCTAATAATATGCCCATCATTTAAAAAAAGGGGAATGGATATTTCTAGTTAATAAATTTTCATTATAGTTGCCTAAGTTCACATTTCATGTTACATGCATATTAGAAATGCCAAATTAACATCGTAATGTCACGTTATGTTTTCTTGAAGCATAACGGTCAACATAAAAAAATAGTTTGGCGGGAATTTTTAAAATTTTTCATTCCTTGTCTCCTTAACGCCGTTCAGTAAAATATCAGATGCAAAGAGTGTGAGTATGAAACTTTAAATAAATAAGATACAGAGTTTAAACAATGAAACTTTGAAACAAAATTATATTTATTTAAAACTTAAATAAATTGTTATTTTATGAAATTGATAATGTCTGAGACACACAATGGTTCAAAATTGTTTCTGCGAGCATAATAAAATATTTGCTATTATCATTTCTCTATTAGTCAGAAAAAAAGGAACTAAAATAAGAATGCCAAACCAATTTTCTACTTAAATGCACCCTAGGGGATTTTAGCGTTCGTATAAATCTTTTTTTTCTTTTATGTTCTATAAACATATATGTATATAAATAAATACATACACTCGTAAATATATATATATATATATATACATATATATATATACTTCAGTAAATGTAAAAAAAAGGATTTTCGTCATATTTATTCAATAAGGAAAAGACATTATTATATCTCAAAGGATTCTATTTTGACTGCAATGTCCAATCGTCTCTCTTCATATGAAATGCTGTCGTATAAAAAAAAATCAAAGGAGTCACAAATAAAATAAAAACGTTGTAAAATTTATGATTGAATCTAAATCTATAAAAGTAAACAAAATATTTTACAACCTTAAAATAATATTTTTATCAATTCATCAACGTGTGAATGAAAATTGCATTGACACCAAGATTGACACTCTTTGACAAATTTATTGAAACCACTCATATTATAAAAAAAATTGAAAATCATCCTTCAATCTGGCCAATTTTATAATTACATTAAGTAGTAATATCAGTGTCATTTATATATATTGACTATCATACTGTTGAATTCACATGAAAAATGGGTATCACAATCAAGTTCTCAGCAGTACAGTAATTACCCAGAAGAAAGAAAAATAAACTGTTGGGTTAACTGCAGACCAGAATTGTGAAATTTTTCAACTTTGTTGTCTATATATTTGAAATCAGAATTTGCTAGCGATTAAGAGTAGTGAACGCATCAGAAGTAAAAGCACAAACAGTATCAGTAATTGCACACTTATTATACATTGTTTAAAAACATTGCAGTTTTGGCATAATAAATCTGGTTTAGATTAAATAACTGTAAATAATGAGAGTACTAAGGACAATTTCTTCTACAGTTAGACAATCAAAAATCCAAGTCACAGAGCGTTTTGGTTGCATTCCATAATAAAAAATATTCTTTAATTATAATTGCATACAAACGCTTTGCATTTATAAAATTAAAATTGCCATTTTGAATATTTTCAAATATTTTCCATATTTTATTTAATTTTTGTTCCAATTCGATAGTAAGTTCGTTACTATTCTTCATATTTTTGTACTTTTGCATGTACATTAAGCATTTTATTTTTATTATCTAGAAATTATCTATGTCTTAAGTAACTAACGTCTATCTTGAAATTGTTTAAAAGAGATCAAAATAAACTTTTTTTTTCTTAACAGCCCCTTTATCATTGCAATTTTTTAAAATTCGTGTTTAATATGAGACTTTTGTAGTTGATTGATCACTTCAATAATGCCTTTGGTAACGAATTAACATTAGCTATGTCATGGATTTCTGCAAATTACATCGAGTATATATGCAATGTGTTTTAATGCAAATAAAATTGGCTGAATATCATAATAACTATAATTCTGAGAAATCAATTTCCAATCTTATCGCCTACCACTATAAATTTTATTCTCTTAATAAATTTTTCGATATAATATCATGGGAATATCACACCAACACTGTTGGTCTGGAAAAAAATCTTAGTAGCAACGTCTCGTTATTAAGTGGTTTCAATCGCTTAAGTAACAGAAACTTAAAATTTTTCTGTATGCTACTAATAAATTGCATATTTGAGCTTAAACTATCAACAGTTTAAATGACAGCAAATATGTGTATAATAGTTGCATAAATTTAATGTCTAATTAAAAAAAATATATTATTCTGATTGTTACTTTTTTGTCAAATGTTTATAATATTATTAAGTTTTTATCAATAAAAAACTTGAGCAAGATCAATGAAACACATGGATATTGGAATATCTTATTGTTATAAAAACTGCTAAGGTAGTTGTCCTATTTTCTTAATGACTCTTACTTATAAATAGGTTTGACCGACTGATTTACGTAAAGGCTATGATTTATCACATAGTATAATAAAAATATCACTTTCAATATAATACAAATTTAATTTTTTCAATATTGCAACAAACTATTATTTTACTTTACAAATTTATTTTAATCAAATTTTCTCGTAGTCTACCTTCTTAATCGAATTAATACTGAATTGTTAACTACAATTCCACTACTTATATATTGGAGTAATCTGTATTGAGAACATTCTGGTAACAATAGTTCTTTTCACAAACGGCGATACAATTCTAGATCATTTGCTGGATTTTTCTTATATTGTTATTCATACGATAGTAACTGTTTGTGTTCAACACAGAATTTCCATCAGTCATAATTAATATTTGATGAAAGTCACAAAAATGCTCGTAAATTTTAATTTTGTAATATTATTTTATTATTATTGCAATATGGCTAATATAATGATAATCTTGAATATGAAATCATAATTAGATTTTGCTTATCATTTCAGTCTGATCAAGGGAACATCCTGATAACTTATGACATCAAATTGTGAACAATGGACTATTAACCTCTGTTATATGCTATACCAATATTACAATTATTTTTATATTCACAATGTTTATATCTACGTATTTCACTTATAATTTTTAATTCCTGATACAAAAGGGGTTGCACGAATATACACAAATTCCCATACGAATTTGTCACCATATACTCGTAACTTGTACAATATTTGTTTAAATTAAACAGAAATTATACAATATTGTTTTATGTAATGAAAATAAAATGCTAAAATGTTTGCCATTAAAGAAAATTAAAGGAAAATTTATTTTTCAAATGGTTTACGCTATAATAAATTTATCCACATAAACTTTAAATTTTAAACAAGAATATATTCATATGAGTTATTTGCTTGTTTTGTCGCAATTTGTGCATAAATTTCAGTAATCTCATTTATCGGAGCGTTTAAGAACATCTGTGTCACACTACATAACATTAATACGAATTTACGCAATGTGTACGCCTTTGCTAATAATGAAGAAAAAAAAAAAAATACGCAAATTGAAATTAAAATAACAATTTTTTTTGGTATTTTTTACTATTATTATAAAAGCACTTGCAAATAAAAATTTCCGAACCTATTAATTTTAATTACATCTTTGCAATAGAATGAATAATACTTTTTAACTACATTAGAATTTTGACACAGTGGAGACCAAATAAAGAAGAATTCTGCTAAAATCATTGATTTTACCATATTCGCCGTCATTTTAGGTCTTATCAACAACACACAATTGTAGCTACTGACCGCTGGTTAACAGATCATTGAAGTTATTAGAAATTGTTTAGATTTTGCGAATATTTAATATTTCACGAAAATCCTGTGATTTTTTTTTTAGAAGTTTGTATGAAACATTTAAATCACCTCCGATAATTTGGGTATAAATCTGATGAGTTGGCACCGGTACTAAAGGTAACAACGCAATAATAATCAAAAGCATACACACAAGTGGCGAACCCAAAAATGTGATGTTTTCTATTGAGAAAAATTTCACTTTTACGCAACACTAAAACAAATAAGCCATTCATATGTGTGGTTAGAGGACAAGTCGAGCGAAAACTTGGACAACTGCGAGTTGGTATGCATAAATAATCATCTGTTATAACTGCAAATACTTGCTCGTCCCCCATTTTCATTGATCAGAGTGTTAAGGTGAAGTAAGCTAAAGGGTACCGATAACAATTTAGTTCAACAAAACAATACAAAAACTTTTACAAAATTACGTTCCACACTTCATTTCTTCGCGCAACACAAACATATGAGAATTCGACCATATTGAAAATGGTGCTAAGTCTGATATTCGTGCATCATGTGAAGTATTCATCTAAACATCTGATGTCATCATACACGCTAAAGGTTATCTTATTCGGCAGTAAGATGGTTTTCATGAAATTTGATGTATTTTCAATATTGTTATACATTTTAAATAAAAATATTCACAATGGACTAGTTGCATGTATTTTTCTTCATCCCTCCACCCATTTCGCTTTCAAAATTTTCGTTTCACATAGGTTTTTAAATATTGGCCGCAAGTGAAGCACAAGTTTTGAAATATTGCGCAATACAGGTAAAAATATTATAAGACGATTTTGAAAATTTCGTTAAACATTTGATTCAAAATACTCGTAGACTGGATAAAGATGTTTTAAACCGCAGATACAAAAATATTAAAATATAAAATAATTAACTTAAAAATTATATCATGAAAAGTGCTTTTTGATATTTTTTAGAATAGGATAACCTTCCAATTTAGAAAAATAAGTGCAACTAGTCCATTGTCAATATTAATAAGTTTGTCAATTAATTGAGAAAACTGCAACATATTTAATTGATAATGCGTCGAGTGATGGACCCTGCACTATAGACAGAAAAGATTCTAATACTAGAATTGATCGATTTTGTGATTGCAACATTCTATAATACACACTGGACAAATACTGCAAATCACGTGTGGTATAACATGATCACGACATATATTAGTGATAGCGGCGTGAGACCGATTCAACATAAGTGTTAATATTGTGTTTGTCGACTGGTATAAAAAATTATCACAATATAATCGATCCTATATTATCCAGTTGGAAAATTTCAATTATAATGATTTGAGTTGACATGTGATGTTTCATGCATATTAAAAACGGCACAAAGGTAACATAATTGTGTCGCCCTGTGAACCAGGATTAAATTTAGGTGTTTATCGGCTAACAGAGATATTTTACTAAATAATTATGTATTCTGTTTGGTTTCTGGCATGTCCCCAAGTTTCTCTGATAGGCTCGCTCAAGATTATGAGTGTCACATATTTCCGCAAAAAGTTTTCCAATATTCTATGCATAAAAAAATTTGCATTCATTTTTAAGTCATCTACACCACTTTCATCAGTTCAAGTATGATCTTAAATTATACTAAAAGTAGACAACATGTTTCCATCTTATCCAAGGCTACTATAATATAATTGATATTTTTTGTGTAATATACGAGATTTAACGAGTGCAGGCACAAAGTCCTGTAGGTTGTTGAATTTGCATGTGAATTCTAAATAGGGCAATGAACCGCACCACTTCGTCCACGGTATGCGTGTCAGTTTGTGTACTTGCTGAATAAACATCCCAGAAATAGACTAGGTGGCTCTGTATTTACACACCACTCTACCGAATTATTTCAAATTTCAATGTGTAAAGATCAACTACATCATTTTCTTCTTCTTCTTCTTCTTCACAAGTTTCTCCACAAGTTTCTGTGTCTTGTGTATCGTCACTTTCTGTATTTAATCTGTTCAAGTCATTTTGAATGACTGATAATCAAATAGCTTGTGGGCGACCACGTTTCCGTACATCTTTTCCAATATGCATAGCCAATTTAACGCAATAAGTTTCCGGTCTACGCATTACGTGACCGAACCATCTTAATCTACTTTGAGGCAATATGTTGGTGATGGGTTGTGTGTAGTTTCTGCATATGATATCTTTTAACAACCCAACATTCAGAACCGTAAATTATTGCTGGTAAACAATAAATGAATAATAAATAAATAATTTCCATTCTCTCCTTTCTTTTATTTGGATTTTGTTTTACTGCCGGCGGCTTATTCAATTTGAACAATTTTCACCATTCTCATTTTCACAGAATCCTGACTAATCCTGTGGGTAACTCGATGCCGAACAAATTTCTATATGTCGCCGAAGAGTTCCTTCGCCAATTTTATGTTCGGCAATATGCTTTGGAAATGGCGGCACAGTCGTCATGTTGCGGTGAGTTTCATTGGCTCTAGATTTAAAGTAGAATATGTTAGCCACATATTCTGCTAGAGACCCATCAAACCCTGGATGCATTTTAACGTCAGTGCCCAAGGCAACTACAAGGTCTAGTTTATTTTAGAAACTAGGAAGCTTTTCGCCAAACATTTGATGTTAAATGAAAATTGGAAACGGCATGTTATTCCGCCCTATGCACCCTTGAGGAGTAAAGATTAAGAGAATGATATACGCATCTATAAATTATATACAAGTATAAATATTTATATCTATG
>JANSTX010021262.1:3236-16005 GCA_027564355.1 Penthetria funebris
CATATCAACAACTGATGTTATACAAATACTAGTGATTACAGAGATGATTAGAAAGACCTCAATATGACATTCATAGATCTTGAGATGGTATTTGATAGAATACCTAGAGATATCATTAGGCAGGCATTAAGATCTCAAACTGTTCCTGAACTATATATCTCTACTATCAAAGTTATGTATATGAATGCCACCTCTAGAATCCGAACAAATTGTGGGACCTTACTCAATGTAAACGTTGGTTGTGCATCAGGGTTCTGCATTAAGTCCATCAATCTTTATAACAATTATGCAATTTCTGTCTTGTACAATACAGGATCCTCTTCCATGGACTATCTATAATTGTAAATGACATAGAGTTAATAAGTAAGAATCAAATTGAACTGGAGTTCGGTATTGGAAGTCAACAGACTACGTATCTGTTGTACTAAAATAGAGAAAATGTATTTTCCATTTAATAGCAATCGATCAACTTGTCAACAAGACATGATCATATTGAACGGTCTTCCACTTCCCGTTACTGAAAAGTTCAAAATTGGAGGACCTGCCCTGAATAAGGAATAAGGCAAGGAAGAAGAATAAGAAAAGAAGGTACCGAACAACTTAAATTCATTATACTTTTTCTATTCAGAAATCCAAATTTATTGTTTGATGTTATACTTGTGATATCCGAGACTGCATATTTTTCCTTCAAACACACAAATGTTATCAAAATCGGTTCAGTGAACTCAAATAAATTATGTGAAAATAATTTTCTATTTACTTTTTATTACAATTTTTTTGTTCATTCTAATTGTTATCATAATCCATTATAGTACCTTTTCGCTGATAATTTTGAGATATCAAAAAAAAAAAAATAATAAAATTAATTTATTATTTGATTCTAAATAGTACACTTAATATTACAAAATTTAATATTTTGAAAATTATAACCGAAATTAGATAGACCTTCTAATTGGTTTCTATTTGTTAATGCAATACACGATGACAAAGACAAATCACTTTTCATATTTCGAAAATTTGATATGTTGATTGATCTGTGCGAGAGTAAATCCTGATAATTTAATATGGGCTCTATTTTGTTGATTTTTGATAATAATAATATTAATAATAACAATGAAAGCCTATAATATATACTCGTATATATTACATGAATTATGGATGAGATGGTTCTATATGTGGCACAAGGCAGCATACACTCTTTCTATTAAAATATGTTCAAAGATTATGTTCTTGTTTAAACATCAGAAGATTTATTTTTATTTGCTGAGGCGATTAAAATGATTGAAAGACATTTCCAATTTTATGTTTTCCACGATACCATCAGAGGCAACAACTATTTTGAATTTATCTTCTTTGATAGTACAAGCATCTCTATATGTAATATGTAAAATTACATTATAACAAAATTGTTTATTTTCCTAATGTCTTTTTGATGATGAATTACCACATTCTTATAATGCATGTAAATTTTATTGTATATGCTCGTGTATACAAAATAATTTCGAAAGAAGATCTCATCATATCTACGAGTCTATAGCACATATATTAGAAGCAGTTCATAGCTCAAACAAATAGGGCTTGTATAAGATTATTATTATTGTTATGATTATGAATTTTATCAAGATAAGAACATTTTTAAGTAGTGATATTTAAAATGTAAACATTATTTACATGAAATTTTCTATAGTCAAATTGATTTATAATTTGAAATTACATATGTAAAAATATTTTAAAAACATGTGGCGGTTATAAAAGATTGAAAAAAAAAAACTTTAACTAGGCCAAATTAATATTTTCATAGTAATTTTACCATAACTTTTGACGGCAATAACACCCACAACATCAACAACACTATAACAGTTGATTTCCAGTGACTGATCTTATTCGCTCCAAAAAAAACACCGTACCAATTCCCCACCACAAATTACTTTAACTAAACCATTATTTCAGAGCTCCGACTGAGAAAGGTTCCAACTAATTGTTGTTTTAACATTGAAAATAATCTCAAAACCTGTACATCCAAACACAATGACATCAACACAATCACTCATAAACCCTCAACCCTCCACTTCCACACCTATACACAATTCTAAACCAAGTTTTCTTTCACAATAGGACAAAATAAAACCTCCATTGATCCACATATCCACATATCTCTCTTTAGACAATTAAAATGGTGGTTATATATAAAAAACGTAGCCCAAAAATTGAGCTATGTACCTCCGTACTGTCACCGAACATAAAACTATTATTAAACACCTTAAAACACAAGTGATTCAATTCTAACCATATACGACTCACCATACTAAAGTTCTTTCGTCATTAGAGGTCTTTATCTCGGATACACTAATGATGAAAAATCTGAAGCTGTTTCCAGAATTGATAGTGTTACAGCTATAACTGATGCTACGAGACCAATTCCTCGCTTACATAAAAATTTACACCTCTGCGTCGTACGTCTGTTCAGCTACTCTAACCATAAAACATTAATATCAAACAAATATATACTTAACACAAAAATTTCCATAGAACGAAAAAGAGCGATATCCTTCAATGCTAATGCTTCCAAAATTATGGCCATGTGGCATACAACTGCAACATGAAGTACAGATGCGTTCAATGTACAGGTGGTCATGAACCTGGTACCTGCTCTCGAACCAACGATTCATCCATCAAAACGACAATCTGACATAAGTGCGTTTACTACAATGGTCACCAAACAGCTAATTACCACGGCTGTCAAAAATACAAAGAGCAGAAATCTAAAATTAACGAGAAAAGAAGATTAGCTAATGAACATCGATTATTCTAATTAAAATCAACATGTAATCTCACTTACCCTAACCTATCATTTGCAGATGTCATTAAACTATTACCCAATCAATATCGAGCAACAGTTTTCGCTACAAACTCATGTTAACCACCTGCTACTTCCAAACATATACACAATCTTACAGATACTAAAAATACACTAAATTCCCTACAATCACAATATATTGACATATTTGGAGGAACTTTTTTACATTACCATGCAAATTTAAAGCTTTCATGGCTGACTACAAGAATGAACACCCTGATCGTCGTCAGGAACTCAATCTTCGCTTCATCATTGAACTTTGATGATAAAACTATATCAAATAAAAATAATGCAATTAAATATAAATTCTCTAGTAAGTGCAAAAAAATGTTATGCACTTGCTGAACTTATGTATTCGTCCAAACCAAACTTTATACTGCTCGTCGAAGCCAAGCTCAACAGCAAACACAGAGTATCCATTAATGGTTACAAAATATTGAGATCCAATAGACTAAATAATCCAAATGGATGTGGAGGCGGCACTGCGATTTTTACAAGTACCGACTTAGACGCAAGACAACTCGACATCTACCTTGAACTTGCCTCATTAGAATGCACTGCCATCTTATCGAGAGCCGATTGATTTTGGGCGGCGACTTCAATGCAAGATATTCACTTTGGCAAAATTTTAGTGATAATATTAATGGTAGACACCTTTATAACTGGTTTTTTAATGGCTGTCCAACTGATTCGCTAACACTCATCAGCTCTCTCGAACCCGCTTTCGTGAGACCAAATGCTGATAGATTTTACGACTTATTCATCGTAGATTCAAGATTGTCCATAAATTTAAAGCCACAACTTGGTGGTTATCTTGAGACTATCAGCTCACAGGGCAGTTATTCTAAACATTCGCGAACAAAATTACTAGGATTTCTAGTCCCATACTAAACATACAGATCAATTGATTGATCAATTACCATTCTCTACTGACAGATGTATGAGCAATTACAATATTTATGCAGCGTTCTGAAGTTTTCAACGTGGATTCAAAGAAATCGACACTTAAATTTTACCCTTCCTAAATATTAATATACATAATTCTGCTATAGATCAATTGATTGATCAATTATCATTCTCTACTGACAGATGTATGACCAATAACAAAATTGATGAAACATTCGAAAGTCTTCCAACACAGAAATCGAAACTCAAATGATATCTTTCCTAAATATTAATACACACAATATAATTCCCATGCCTTAAAGGATTTTAGATATTATTTATAATTACTTATAAGTAATTTTAGACGATACCTACGACGTGCCTCCAGGCTAAACGCAACCGATATTATTTTAATCAGATCACAGATTAAGTACCTAAATAACATGATCGACAACCAAATTAAATTCTATTTAAAAAAACGTTGGCAAAATAAGTTAAGTAACATTAGTTTTGATCACAATGTCTATAAAAACATTAAAAGGGTAATTGGTTATAGAGCCGATAATTTAACAAATATTACTGACGACTATCACAATTTATCTGAAATCCAATCTGGTTGTATAACTGATTCAAAACTTTTTGCTAACAGATTTACTGAACACTTTGCCAACATTCATGGTCAGAATGAAAACTTCTTTGATCAACAATTCACAGACCACATAAATCAACTAATTACCAATGAGTGTGCCAGACCACACAATAGACTTTTAGAATTTGCTACTGACTGCACTGCCATCGACAATAAAATAAATATCTTCTTACGCTCAAAATACCACTAGCCTATCTATCAAGAATATCATTATTCAATAGCCTTCTTAACGACAATAAAACAACAAAAGGAGTCGATGGTTACAGACCTGTTTCACTACTATCCGCCATATTATGACGGATCACCGATCACCATTTATAAAATTCGATTTGATTATTTCTGTAATGAATTTTTTTAATAAAAAAAAAATATTTAGTCAAGACTTGGAATTCACTTCTTTGAATTATAACAAATAAAACAAAATTGATTGCTTTCAATTGCTGTGAAAACAACACGAATTGCCACATCGATTGAAATTTTATATGTGATCTTTAAAAGGATGCCTGATGTATATGTTTGTTTTTCATTTTGTTACTGTTTTTTGTAGTGTAATTAGTAATTACATCAAGCTCATTGTCTGGTTCCGCAGTCTTTAGAAAAACTTCACATATCCTTCTCTAAAAGATGTTATTTAATTAATCCTTCTTCTTCTTTTGTTAAGTCATAGACCTGAGTTGTTTTTAGCAATTTAGTTTTGAGATGCAAAAGTTCAATTTTCTCGCCATCTTTTCGGAGGCACTCCTATGGATCGTATTCCACTTGGGTATTGTTCCATTGCAATATTTGCTATTCTATTACCCAGCATTATTTCAACATTGTCCCAATAATACCTTCTGGTTCTTGTCCATCTTAATACGTCTGGAATTTGTTATTCTACCTAAGATAAGATTTTCACTTCTGTTGTTCTCATTAGTTGTCTATAGTTTTGGGCGTATTATTACTGCGGGTTTCCACTGCTTATGTTAAAATAGGTCTTGCACATGTTTTATGAATATTCGTACATGACTTTTTAGAAACATAAATTTAAATGACGCCACGTAGTAATGCAGTCTTATTGGTTTGATTGATGAACTTTTGCAGTAACATTTCAATAGTTGCTTGTTTTCTGAACCCAAGTAAAGGACACTCATAACTTGCTCAATTGGTACGTCATCTTCCACTATTAAACAAATATAAAAAAAGGAAATGCAATTATTATTACTAAAAAATTCATCACTACATTATTTTCCAAAATATTTGGCAATTTGTTAATAACTTTATACATTCTAATTATCGAAATTATCAATCGCTAAGTTACTTCAAAATGAAACATTTGTTTATGATTTTAAAATTTTTATAATTGCTTATCTTTTGTATAAATCAAAATTTGATTGATATATTGATCTAACTCTTATTCTCTTATTCATAGTTTCGATAAGAATTTTGATTGATCACTTTCCATTATTTAACAAAATACTTCATTTATACAGGTCTTATATTAATTGATAAACTATTGATATTGGTGGTATTGATTGATTCCGACAACATAATGTCTTATTAAATAAATTTTTGATTAAATAATTCCGCTCCTGTGAAATCTGGAAATCCGATAAAATTGTTTAGATAAAAATATTTAATTAAAAATATTTATTTTTTTATAAATAATTTATCATATTATCTAACTTTTCATCAAATTTAATCAAATGCATTAGTTGCACCAATTCAAAGTTCAAGCATTAATCATGTGATTTAGTTCTTACTATCAAAACAAAAGGAATAAATGATGCTTTTAATCTTTTAAGGATTAACATGGCAAAATATCGAAAAATAAATCATCTACAAATAAATGGAGCAAATTTTCTCGGTTCCATTTAAAACGGTTAGTTTTTAGTATATAAATACAGTGGCGTTATCAGTGGTAATTCAAGTTCTTAATTAACATTCGGTATTTAGAATAAATACAAGATTAAAATTTTTTGATTGATTAAAAATGTACCATTTGGGTTATAAAAATTTCTCGTCAATATTTAAGGAATATTTCGATTTGTCTGCACAATTATTTGCTCATTATTGGTCTATATGAACAACCAATTGGGTTTGGTACGAAGAAATTTATGAGACTGTGTTGTAATGTAGTAGAACAACAAAATCTAAAATAAACAGAGCGCGCGAGTTTGGTTATTGAATTCTATCGTCGAAACTAAGAGTGGTTACCGCGTCACCAGGATTTACTACACGCTGTTTTTAATAAAAATTATAACTATAAATGTCGATTATGAAAGTGAATTGTCAGAAAGAAAAAAGACATAAAGAGCATCTGAAAAATTTTACAGGAGTGTGGACATATTATTTTCAAAATTAATTGTTTATTGTTGCTCAATTTCAGATTTTGTTTCATAGTACATTCGAGACTCTTGTTGGTGCCCTATGATTTATTTTTTGTGCAACAACGGTCTAAATAAAATAACATTATTTACAATATCCAATGTTTCGTAAGATAATAATTCCAAAGTTATCTTAGTGAAACATTAATTAATATCCTATTCATTTGAAAGATTTCAAAAATATAGCGTACACATTAGGGTAACTTATCTTTACCCTATTACAGAGCATTCTTAAAAAAATAAATAATTTTTGATTGCCAATTTTTATGTCAATTTATTGGGCAGATGTATGATGTAAAATTTATTCATAAATATTTATGCCAACATTTTTTTAATTTTTTATAAATGCTAAATTGAATATAACAATGAGATATTCAAAAAAAAAAACTAAATAATAAATCGTACGCCGAAATTCATATTTTTTGTCCAGGTGTTTCAAAGAAAGCGTCAAAAAAAAATAATTATGAGTTTGTTTCCAAAAGATAAAATTTAAAATTTCAAGTACTTCAAGCAACGACCAGCAATAATAAAATTAAATAAAATTTGAAAGCATTTTTTTTATGTGGAAATAAACGAAGTCGATGGTGTGCCACTGTCCGCTGTTTATACACCACGAAAAGAATAAATTGAAATTCATTAATTGTAAAGTCGTGATTAAAAACTATTTCTTCTTGGCGGCGCTTTGTAATTAGAAATCATTAAAAATTAAAATCAATTTATATGCAAAGAACCCGATATTGTATTTTATTCTAATGATATCAAGTTCTTCGACGAACTAATGGATACAACATTTTCCAAAGTACTTGTTCGTATACCGTAGAATCCAATTAATGCTTGTAGATGTACATTTAAATGTTAATACTAGGATTGGAATTGCATTAAGAAAAAAATTTGTTGATAAAGAACTTCTAGTATTTTTCTGCAAAATATTTAAGAAAAAAAAAAATGGTTTTAATTAAATTCGCAAAGTCTTTTACTTAGATTGAAGTTACATAATGTATAATATTACAAATAATTCGCGTCTCTGTCATCATTTAAACCTGCACACCACACGAACGCATATGGTGGCACAACGATCGTAAGTTACCATTTCATATATAGACATATCACATCAAATTTGATAGAGTTAGATCTATAGTCAGCTGCATAATATGTCGGTGAGGTATGTTCATTCACCTAGTTAATAAATAAAATGTTAGCATCGCACAATTACACGCCATTAAATTAACATCATTTAACTTGTTTTGAAATTTTTCCGATTACCAAATTGTACGTATGGATTGGTGAACTGATAATATTATAGATCGCTAACTGATAATATTATAGATCACTAAAATAGCCCAGCTTTAATAAGATTCTCTATCCACTACTGCATAATATTTTCAGGCGATATAAAATTGTGTCATTTTTAACTATTTGTATTAGCGATCATGTTTATTGCAACACACTGGTAAATGATGTGTGACCCCGAACACTTTTACTATAGAAATCAATATTACTTTAATTAGTTGCAGAATAAGTTGGCAGTCATGTTAACCGGTAGCCGGTTAAGTATGATTTAGAAATTCTACTCAAAGTCATGTTTCCAAATTTCAACACAATAAAATCGATAAAACCGCTGAAAGTTAACACTCTATTCTTCTATACAAAATATATAATTTCAGCTGACGTCAACTTGTAAACTGAAAATAACAGAGACGTAAATAAACCGCAATAGAAAACCATCTAAAATGAAATGTGGAAATAGGCAAGAGTAATATATGACGAGGTTTTGCTCGATTTCAGGCATTTATCTGCAAACCCGTTTTGTACATAATCATACAATATACGGGTGGGTAGTAGATATGATTTAAGCATAAATATGCTATCTCGCATAGACATCTCAAAAACCCACAAACACAAATGATAAATGCACTGAGAAAGCACGTAAATTTGTTAACAATTCTTCATTAATTTGATCAAATTTGGAAGTAAAATAATTTTTATTCAATCTAAAGACACAATCCTGAACTTCTTAAATGTTAAAAATTATATTAGAGAAAAATGCAGAAATTTGATGAAAATAATTTCTGAATTTTGTTCGCATTACTTTACTTTCAATTTTCATTTACATTAAATTAAATTTTATTTACGTGAAATCTGTTCAGGATATCTTTCTTGTCGTCTAAGAATCTGTTTAACATCTGAATAAATTTTATGTAAATCTCATCTGGCATTTTTCGCGGGCTTAGAAAATGCATTTGGAAATAAGTAAGACATTCTTTATTAATTTGATCGATTACATTTTTCATTACCGAACTTTTTCAAATCCGCATTATTTACGTAGAATCTATTCAGAATATCTTTCAGGTCGTTTGAGTTGTCTAAAATATAACTGAGAGATAGATATTTCTTACATAAGTGTATTTTTTGTATTAAATTCTTCAAACATGTTTTTGTTTACACTTTTACATCAATTTTCAAGATATCATTAATAGCAATTTTCGAAACATTTTTTCCACTCCAAGTAGATTAAGATGGTTCGGTCACGTAATGCGTAGACCGAAAACTTATTGCATTAAATTGGCTTTGAATATTGGATGTAAGTAAACTCGACCTCCCACAAGCTATTTGGTTATGAATAGATTGAGTGCAGAAAGTGACGCTACACAAGACAGAAACTTGTATAGAAATAGATTGAGAAGTAGGAGGGTCGACCCTGAATAAGGAATAAAGCAATGAAGAAGAAGAGGACTTTTTCCACTTCGATTGAGATACCTACAAATCAAGCGTTTTGAAGGTATCAACCGCTTCTTCGGGCGTCAAAAATCGATGACCATATAATTTTTTCTGTGTGTGAAAATAAAAAGAAGTGATGAATCATTGGCAGATGATCCATCAATTTGATGACCCGATGTATCATGATGGAAAATTATTCGCCTTTTGCTGAATTTTATCGAAGATTAATGCGTTGGAACCAATTTTCCAACAAAACAATCGTTTTAAAGGTATCAACCGTTTCATCGGGCGTCAAAATTTCTGATGCATGAAAATAAAAAGAAGTCATTGGATGCCAAATTCGATGCTTTGACCGGTCAAAAATTCTTTGATATGATAGAGAATAATTCGTCTTTTTTTTGTTATTTTGCCCAATTTATCGATGAGTTCTGGCAAACAAATATGGTTGTGTACTATTCAGCATTGTTTGTCTCACGATGATCTAACTGCACTGTAGCCACATTACCGCTTCTTTTGCTTTTTTACGGCCTTATGTTCATGCATTATCTTTTTGATGATTTTCATATTAATGATGCCTCGATCATACGATATGTAACATGACGATGTTTTATTATTATTATTTCTCGCACATCATCGATGGCTTTTGGCACAACAAATGATTTTGGACCACTTTCACGAAATTCGTTCTAGAGTAAACGTCGCCCACAACTAAATTCGTTGTACCATATTTTGACTATGCTGTAGGATCGCTATATAAAGAATGCTGTAGGATCGCTATGTAAAGAATTTAGTTCATCAATGCATCTACGTCGAAAGTTGTGATAAATACTGGATTTTCAATGAAAACGTTAGATTGCACCTTGTAACACTTAGTGTTGCCAATTTACAGAAATATGCTTAGTAACCTATGTACATAAAATATTCATTAACTACGAAAAATGACATTTTACATTTACAGCGCATTAAATCCAGATGCTTATTGTACAAATACGGAACTGATAGTTTTCGGAAGTTTAGTGACGTCGAATAAAGTGTGGGAAAGTTAGCAAATAATTGGGGTTTAAACTAAAAAATCGATAAATTAGTAGTGACATTGAGTTAGTAACACTGACACAGAGATGGATCTCTAATTTGTTATGCTCAGTCAATGGCATCTATGTTAATTGAAATTAATTTCAAAGTAGTAAAATTATTTTGACTAGTAAGTGTAGTATTGGGAAGGTTGAAGGGGCGTTTAGGAAGATATGCTAAAGACAAATGGGGAATAATTTGTAGCATCTAGTCATTCAGCATGATGATCAATTACAATGCAAAACGAAGTATTTCAGAGATAAATGGTTTTAAAATGTTTCCAGTTTTTTTAAAATTGCATTTCGTTTGTAATTGAGTTGCTTAAACTTTAACTATAGTGTGAGAATTTTTGATGAGCCAACATCATTATTTTAGTTTTTTTTAAACCACAATCCTTCGATTATTTTCTTACAAAGTGTTAACACTCATTTACATCTAATTTATGTAGGTTTTTTGATCAGAACTACATATGGTAAAATTTAAAAATAATATGTTAAAATTACCAAAACAAGTATATAAAGGTAACAGAAATTTATAACCGCCACGTGTCGATGAAAATATCGACACACGTTCAAATTCTATTATTTTACCCTATTTTATTTGAAACAAGAAAAACAAATATTAAAAGTGTAAATATACAACATATTCGATATTACTATCAATTAACAGGCTTTAATAATATATTCCTCTTTATTTATATTTTGTTAGAAATGTTTCCGAAATTGCATTCAATTTATTTTTGGATCACATGCATTTTATGTGCAATAAAATGAAAAGTAATAAAATTTTCTATATTTAGAAAAAATAGGGCTAAATATCGATTTTTGTTCTAAGAAAAGTACTTAACATTTAAGATATTAACACAAAATTTATTTTAGATAGATTTAGTCTTTTGTGCTGTCTCGCCTCATTTTATGGACCTCTAAGTTTTTAAATTTAAATTTTTTTTTTAAAAAATGAAATGGGTACGAAAATGTTGTTTTATTTAGTGTTATTGATGACTACGAGTGTATGTAGAGGAATATGTTATAAAGATAATAAAGAAAGAACTAAAATGCGGTCACGTTTGATGTGTGAGCTAATATTTTACTTTATTTGTATATTGTTAATATCTGAGCAAAAGCTGGCAATATCATTTTAGTTAAAAAGAAAAAAAGTAGAAAAAAAGTAAATAAAAAACATACAAGGAAATCACCTAAAAACATGCCGCACAATATAATATTATCAATTGTTTATTTAAAATTTATGATCTGTGGGTTCTTAAATGTTTTTATGCATATTTAGTTCAGCATAACTATATAAATAGGTACATGGTGTTGATCCGTTATTTTTTATTTTTTTTGCAACTTATTCTAAATATTTGTGATTCTCTTACCTTCAAGGATATTTTCAACTTAAATATTTTAAAAGCCGCTACAAATTTTTTGTGTGATCAATTGATAGATCAAGTGCCATTTTCTATATTGACTAACGAACGCTGAAATGAAACAAGATATTTGAATTACATATTTTGAAACTTTATCAATCCTAACCATATAAGCATTCACAATATAAGCCTCTTTCCAGTTTGCAGACACTTTGTAAACATACACTTAACCAATCATATTGGTTACCAATGGTTTCCATTACACTTAAATCAACTGATCAATGCACTTACTGTCACAATAAACTATTAAGCTTAACAACAATTTAACCACAAATCAACGCGATTCTATACGTTCTAAATTTAATGAACCTAAATTTTTCAATATACGTCGCAACAGGTGAACTTGCATCTATCAAAAAATACGCAATAATAAAACAACACCAGATATTCGATTGGAGTTGTCAAGTAATCATCAAGCAAATATTTGGTTTTAATGTGTACTATTTAATAAAAATTATAGCAATGATCACTATTATATCAATTTTGAAACCTGCTTAGAATGCGCTATTATATAACCACAATCAAAATGTCAGATTGTCGAACTTCAGGTGCAATACAAATAGCTAACATTAGTTCACGACTGCTAAAAAATGTCGCAAAGTTGGAAGTTAGTTTAGCAGACTGCCGCTTAGACTATAAATTAATATCGGTCAAACTACTAGGAATTTAGCTTCGGATAACGGATTGGATTTATACAACAATGTTGCGGAACTTCTTCTTCTACTTCTTCTTCCTTGCCTTTTCCTTATTCAGGGTCGGCCCTCCTACTTCTCAATCTATTTCTCCACAAGTTTCTGTCT
>JANSTX010021273.1:0-16004 GCA_027564355.1 Penthetria funebris
ACAGACGGACAAACGGACGGACAAATGGACATACGAACGGATGTGTAAAATATTTTTAAAAATTCTAAACACAACGGTGTACTTGATTTTCTTTGTACGATTATTCCTTTAAGGTACATACAATAGTCCCATATATAACTTTGTTACCAGCGCCTAAAAATAGAGGTATATAATACAATGTAATTATGTACAATATAGTTATATTTGTCTTTGATATAATACACACAATTTTAATCTAAAAGGAGTAAAAAGTGTGTATGTACTTAAAGTAGTACTTCAATTTTTCTCATCTTCGAACTTAGGCTAACAATTCAGAAAAAATGATATGTGCATAATTTCATGGCGATATCTCAAAGCAATCTCAAGTTATCGAGCGCAATATACATGGGAGGTACTTCAAGACGGAATCCGATTAAGCTTATACTCCCGCATATTCTTTCAATTATAATATCAGTTATATATATAAAATTTGAAGTCTGTATATATTATACACCCAATTTTATTCTAAAAGGATTAAAAAGTTTGTATGGGAGGTACTTGCAGGGATACTCCAGTTTTTCTCAACTTCGAACTTAGGCTCACAACTCAGATAAAAATGACATGCGCAAAATTTCATAGCGATATCAGCAGTATATTAAAATTCTATTCCCCAACTACTGCAGACGAATGGAGTAGCCAACTATCATCGAGGTTACTCAAACAATCTTCACCTCCACATGGAGTCACCGGTAACTCGATCACGGTATATGTCAAGTAATGATCGAGACTAAAAAGATGGTTTCCTAAATAAAGTGTATTTCTTTTCATGCAGGAGGAAATTAAATTCAAAAAAATATGTACTAGTCTCATACATTCGTTATAACATGCCTGAATTAATTCCAAATAAAATGTATGCACAAAAAAGGAACAAGAATTTTGGAATGCTTGTTGAATAGAGATTTGTTCTGACGTATCTATAATGAATTTTCAATTCTTTTCATTTCAATTCAATTAAAGCCACATTCATTGTAGCCATTTCGAAAGTGACAGCAAATAGAGCCGATGAAGTTTCTTGTCAACATAATTAGAAATAGGGCTATTTAGTAATGACTGAGGACTATAATTGGGGAAAGATTATTACTAGAACCAGATTTGTGAATGGGGAAATAGAAAGGGACAGAATCATACCAATATCGGTATTGAGACCGAAGTGAGTTAGTACAAAATTGTCCTAGATAGTGTAGATCGAAGCAATGAACAGCATACAGTAACTGATGTTAAATGATATCTTTGATATCGGAGACCTAAGACGTTGACAGTGGCAATCGATAGATTTCACTTCTTTGTTAGTTTGTAAATGGCAAAAAATATACATGGTTATTATGTAATGAGGAATCTAAATAAAATGTTCTAATGTATATTTGAGTATGGTAGTAATTAGTTTAAAAGTAATTTATAACATTTGTCGCATAAATATAAAGAACCCTCTTTTTCTTTTTATTGCAAGAAGAAAAAAACATGCCTTTTGTTATTTTTAATTTGCTAGGACAAAATGTTTTAATATCCTTCTCATTTGTCAATTTTAATTTATTTTAATTAGTTGTTGTTTTGCATTAAATACGTCATTCATTCACTTTGTTCCTTTGTATCGTACATTGTTAAGTTTTCAATTGAAAATGATGGAGTTTTTCTCTAAAATTTAATTCTTACAGAAAACTTTTCACATTTACAAAGATTTAATTATTATCTGTTGTTATATTCTCATTAGACTTTAATATTGCTATTTAAATGTCATTAAATAATTCGCTGTTACTGTAATAAATTTTACTATAACCTGTTGTATAACTTTACTTAATCGCCTGGTACAGATGGTATTGTACCAACAATGCTTTAAAAACTTGGCAGCTTCATGATAGAACATCAACTAACTCCTATGTGATGGAGATGGGTGAAGGTTGTCTTTATTATTAAAATATATGCTGCTCCAAAAGCGTCCAGACCAATTTCTAACATCATTTCTACTACAGACACAGTTTCGTAGAGCATCATTGCAGCAAACATAAGGTCTAATAAAATGATTTTATGGCGTATTAGTATGTTTCAATTCGCTTAAGCGCAAAATATATATGGAAGTGGCTCTAAGTGAGTAAATTTCAAGAATCAAAAGAGAGTTGACACCCTAATAATATCAACCTGAGATCATTTCAAAATACAGTGGAAACATTCGATAATTCATCCTTTAGGTAAATCTAAAGAGAATTCATCAAATATTGAACGAATTCATTAGTTACTCAATGTATCAGGAATAGTAATGAAACTAGGATGGTAACTTCAAACATCTGAAGTAAAGAAGTTTCAACCATGTTAGTCAGAAGATAGGGAGGTATGTTATCTCCTCTTGTGTGACCACTAGATAGTAACGAACTACTTGACAGACAAAATATGCAAAAATTCTATACACAGAGTTCCACATTAATTTTATGGGGCCTGAACTGCTGAACTTGCCACAAATACCTCTAACATTATTAAAGACTAAATCAAAGAATAATGGGACTTTAAGCCTAATATAAAGCATTGACATATCATAATTAATATGTTCTTCAGTTGTGGGATCTAAACAAGTTCTGAACCTTAACGCATAGAAGTACGGAAGATATTACGTATGCTTGCTGGACACTATATAACAAACATTTTCCAAATTTATATTGATACTGATATGCAATCAAACTTATAAAATCAGATCATTCATGTACAAATATTTTCATAATTGAAGTGAAGTGATCAGTGTATGCACTGTTTCATTTGGCGAAGGTTAATATCCAATTCACATTTGAGGTGAAAGAAATAGTTAAAGTGACGATTTTTTCACAAATTCAGACATTGGAGTTGCGCTAGAAGTTGTGAAAATATATTCATAATTTGAAATATTCACTCCTAAAGAATTCATGTAAATACGTGGGCGGATTGATAATGATGGTTAAAATTTAAGTTGTCACCAATACGATATTATTTTTTACATCAGGCATTCTTTAAAAGAGCACAGGCAAAATTTCGGGCAGGTATGGCAATTTATTTGAAATTGACAGTCATTGATTGCATACATAACTTTTGTTCTATTTGTAACAATGGAAAAAATTGGATTTTAAGTATTGATTAAACTTTTTTTTTAACTAAAATCTCCATCACTTAAACAAAAGCCGAGGGAATTATTACTCGAAAAAAGCAAACTATTACTGGAAAAAAGGATTAAATTGATGTGGTGATTAAGGCTCACGTTGGCCCGTTAGGAGTAGGTATATGTAAAACCAACCTATGATTTTAGTTCATAGGGCCATTTTATAATTACGTAGTTGTAGGATACAAGTCAAGCAGTATGAATGTGGCGATTCATAGGAAACGTAAAAATTATAGGGCTTCGTTTGTGTACTGTTAGTTTTGCTCAATGTTATATACCAAGTTAGATCCAGAAGTGGAACGTTGGTGGTTGTGGATCAAAATGCCGTTGTTATCATATAACATTCAATTGTGTTCTAAATAAGAGAGATATATAGTGGATGCTTTCTATACCGGCAGCGCGTTATTACTTCAAGTTGTCGGATATCTCTATATATATATATAGGTCATGGTAGCATAGTGGTAAAGCTATAGACTATCACGAAGGTAGACCTGAGTTGGGAGCACATTGTTCACAAAATTTATTTAAAATAAATTTATCACTTAGTGATTTAACTTTAGTCGACAGTCGACAAATCCCTTTCCACATGAATATGCTGCGGTTAAAATAATATCATTTGTATGTCATTTGGAAATACATACTCACTTCCGACATAACAGATGATAATTATATAAGTGCACATTTTGAGTATCATATTCAATAAAATGAATATAAAAACGTCAATAGCTTACACGTGAACAAGTAAACTCAAATATAAAAAAAAAACATATTCACTGATGATACCGTAGCGCAAGCAGAGGAAATGCGTATATGTTATAATGGGACGAATCAGTTGTTTATAACATAGAATTTTGATCTTTTTATTAAGTCTGCTAGTTTTTCTTACTATTGATGTCAAAGCGTGCATGTATCCGAAAATCGTTTTTGAGATGTCGTCCAGGTGTGGCTTGGATTTAAAAGTGTTTGTGGATCTTATACCCAGATATTTGATGCTATTAGTATTATTAAGTCTATTGCCATTTAAGTTAATATTGATATTCCTGGTCCTAGTTGGAACAAATTGTCGCATCAAGGCACCAGTGCCTCTTAATGCTATTTTGTAACATTTGGAGTAATTAATTTTTAGTTTCCAAATTTGCATCCAAACGTTTATAGTTCTTAAGTGCAAGTTGAGATACATTAGAATGTGTTGCAAGATGCAATCAGCGTATTTAATTTCGGCGATCGGGTGTACCACCATTGCATTCGATGTGTGGCAGCGAACGTAAGAATAAGATACCAAGTCGGCTATGTAAAGCGTGTACAAGATAGCGGCACAGACCGAGCCCTGAATTATCCCAGTCGTAATATAGTGTGTGGATGCGATAGGCATTCTCCTATGCGATCCCTGAAAGCTCTGTGTGTGCCGATGTCGTGAATTGAGTTTAATGAGTGATCGTTAAAGTCATGTATGTGTTTCAGTTTGAAGATTAAACCATTTGTCCAAACATCTTAGACAGCTAATATGTAAACATCTGTTATGAATGCGTACATAACATCTAACACGAACAAATGAAAAGGCAATCAGCAAGACGAGCACAGTGTTTGCTAATCGATCAAAAATGCATTAGTTGTACCCCTTCTCAGCGTTGTTTGAACGTCTTTACATGTAATTCGAGTAAATCATGATAATGCGTCAGTTCACAGATTGACAATTAATTACACGAATTACGTTATGAAATGCATTCACATCTCTCGTATGCAGGATAACACAACATCGACAATTAATTACACGAATTAAGTTATAAAATGCATTAACACATCCCCCGTATTCAATTGCCATTATCAATTTACATGAATTACGTTATGAAATGCGTCCACATCAATCGTGTATACTTCTGATTTAACACCAAGAGACATTTTCCTCCTTCCATTGAGTTATGTTCAAAAAAATAATTTCTTGTTTTATTTTTACCTTCATTATCAATTGAAATTAACAGAATATAATTTAATTAATTAATTTATCTTATTTAACAAAAGAATTAAGCAAATTTATTAGCGAAAAGTTGATAAAAATCGGAATAGTAAACAAGAAATTAGGATAAATTCAGAAATACAAAATAAATATTTGTCCCTTAAAAGGTGTTTTTGACAAATTATTGATTTAAAATAAAATTAATTACGAGTAATAATTAATATAATTTTTGAAAAAAGGTATAGGGCGGTATTACGATATTCCTTTACCATTTAAATAAATATAATTGTAATCTACCAACTTGCAAACATTGAATCCAAACTGATTCAGACATGCGAGTGAAATTGGAAAGACTTGTAAAATACATCTTCCAAATCAGTCTAAAATGTTTCAAAAACAAAACTAATGAAGATTAAAACGTCGATTCATTTGTGGTCAATGGCGATGAAATAAATGAATTTAATATTTGGGAACATTTTTTTTGACAATTGCTGATAGTGCAGATGTAAAATTCTGCATACATAAGATTAATAAGATTGTCTGTGATTTCGGTTTCCATATAGTACCCGGTTAAACTGGGCCCAAGAATATGTAGTTACAAGAGCACCAGGATAAAATGTGAATTTATATAACATCGTAAAAATGTTGATTCGATTATTATTCTACACATTAATACGAATTCTCAATCTAATAGTAGACCTTTTGATATTTTGGCATTATTGATCAATATCGAGACTCATATACCCGAGAGTGGTGTAAGGATGTTTGATTGTCTACTGATTATCTACTAACATTCGACATTTGAAAAATGAAACATATGGGCTGAATTAAGGGTGAACAAGTACGTCGAATAAACACAATCAAATTTGGATGTAATACCTAATAAGTTTTTTATTAGTGATCCACAGGATTTGAAACAAATATACGATAATTGTATGAATCCAAATAAATTCGTATATGACTATCTACATTGTATCTAATGTATCTAAATTTTGTTTCATAAAAATTAATTTTTTGTGCTTTGAATTGAGTTTTTTATTTAATTGTAACTTACGAGTATTACTCGTACAACTTACGCAATTTATCATAATTTGTGTTAAAATTCTTTTTCCTTATGAACTCACGCTGATAACTTGGAAATATTACATGTAATCCAAACTCACGTACACAAAGTTTTTTGATTAAGTTTTTCATTACTTTTTAAAATAAATAATTAAAATTAATGTATTATTTTGTGTAAAGGTCGAAACGATGCTTTTGAATAAGATTAACTTGTTACTGAATAATTCACGTGAAGAACCTAACGACAGTAATCCAATTGGAAATGATAAATGAAAATTATAATGTAATGTTTCAAAATATTCAGTTAGTGGATGGATATACGATATACACCACTTCTATTTGCTATGAAAATCAGCTCAACAATTTGGTAGGTGACATCAATAACGATCAATTCAATGGGTTACTTTCATCAATTTGTTCTCCTTTAAATAATTCCTTATATTCAATTCCTTATATTTAGTGTTCAGATTGATAACTTGTAATAACTGATCATAAAGATTTACATTTTATAGTAACGGTCAGGGGACAACCATCCAATATAATTGAGATTACAACATTCACATTGAATGAGCTAGATGTTGTTCGAATGCTTGTCCTAGTATGGGTCCGGAAAACGAAGTGTTAGCCACTTCACGCATATGTAACTCCCGATTAACTGGTCTCAAAACTCCCGAATAACTGGTCTAAAAATTTGACGGAATTTGGCTTATAATAGCAGTAGATGACAAAAGCAGGAAAATATAATAATATATATAATATATTGTTACAAGTACGGCCCTGTTCTATATTTAGTACTCATTCAACTAGAAAAAGGTATAAGGTGCTTGAATAAACTAGAAGCTTCGAGAAAGTTCAAGGGGTAAACAAAAATCTGATATAAATAGAGTCGTTATGAACAGGAGAAGTTAGTTGAAAATAAAGCTTAATAAAATACACATCGAGATATTAAAAGTAATTTAAGTGATGCCGAAGTATAAGTAATAGAAAATAAAAACATTTTGTATATTAAAATTGTATTGTATTTTCCAATAGAATTAAGATAAAATAAAGTTTTTGTTAAAGTGCAAGTGAATATTTTATTATTCTACGAATGTAGCCTTTATGTTAACCGCTCGGCCAAGGCTATTTATCAGAGAATCAACGTTGTATATAACTAATAGCAACCTCCCAAAACACACTTTTATAACAATATACTAAATACTGAGATGTTCAAAATTAACAGAAATGGTTCTAAAGGTCATACGAATTGAAATAAATCCATGTCAGAATGCGGAAAAATTGTCTCAACAACTGAACGTGTCAGACTCAAGCGTACGCCACATACTGATCAATAACAAGCCTTCTTGATACAAAAATTGCAACATTTATCACCAGCACAAAATGCAACAAAACTTCAAGCATTGGGAATCATGTGTGGCAAACTCGAAAATTTGATGTTTTCTAAAGAGAATTTTTTTAATATTCAACAACAAATGCGTATAAAAAAAGCTGCTTCTGTGATAGCTTGGACAACTGTAACTGCAAATTGTTACTATCCGCTCGTCATTTTTACAAGGAAGTTATGGTGAAATTTACCAATAAAAGATATTAAATTATGCGTTGAACCATTGGACACAAAAAAAACTGGTTTATATCGCTTATTATTCCAGCGGAAGTCGATACACTCCTATACAGCTTATTTGACAGAACAATTTTTACAAAATCACGTTCAAAATTAGATCATGGTGTTTTGTGTTTCCGAAATTGTGTAAAATTTTACTGGATTGCTTGAAGAAAGTTGGATTCCTTTATAGTTTAAGCAATTCTATTAATCAGCTTTATTTTTATAAATTGGTACGATATAGGTTCGTCTTCGTGAATTTGGCATTGCACTTAAGTTTGGAAACTTCTTTAATAAATTTGATAACCATTGAAAACCAATATCAATTAGATATTTCGAAAGAACTGATGGGAAATGAAGCGAAATACAGTTGCATTATTTCCCTTCCTTTTATTTTTACTTCACTTTTCGACTTCCATTAAAGTAACTGATTTGACTGGCACAGTATAGGATTCGATTAAAGTATCTACCGATGAGCTTATTTTTCATTTAGTAACTAATTACAATATTGTAGTTTTAGGACTATCATTATTATAATAAATTTTATAACCATGGTCAAAACCTCCGCTATTACAGTATCGTGCCCAGTTAAAGAGCTCGAAAACGTTCAGCGTCCGGTGCTAGTTGCTGCATTTGGGAAGGGAATAGTAAAATCTCTGATAGATAAATGAGCCTTCAATGTACACTGGAAAAGCTGGACTGAGGACGGTACATCTAGACAGTTTGGGTTCACCATTAAAAAGCCAACTGTACGAACCATTAACGATGTTCTCCGTTTGATGGGTATTGACTCTAGTAACTGAGCATGGTGGGTTTGGGAGTTATCTGAAGAAGATATGTGTGGTAAATGTTGACTCTATGGTAGACTATTTCTAGAGGATGTAGAGACGGTGTCACAAATTGTGCGTCAATGTCCGGCAATATTAAATAGAAGGGTTATTCTTCTTGGACTCTAGTGGATGGAGGATTGCAGTGAAAGATGATTCATGTAAAAGAGAAGAGAGCAAATAAGGAGCCAAATTAGTGGTCTGTTTCAGATAACTCCCACAAGGCTTATCTCTGAGACCATTGCATGAATGAGATTATAGTGTTTTTTAGAGTACATGGGAGTGTGGATTACAATGGCCTCAGAGGAATAGGTGAATTGTCAGATACCTAATAAATAATTTCATTTCTCTCGTCATTCTCCTAATTGTCCTTTGTTTTACTAGCGGCTGTCATCAGACATAAATTCAGCAATTCAACTCACTCATTTTCACAGAATATTGATTAATTCGTAGGATTACTCGTAGCTAAATATATTTTTAAATGTTGCTTATGAATTCCGTCAAAAAATTGTATGTTCAGCCATCATCAAATTAGCAGCGAATAGACTGAGCTATTGATTTGATAATGGCGGCACACTATGTCACGTTGAATTTTTTAAGTTTTGAAATTTGTGAATTTCTAGTGGTTACAAATTAACAGAGATAAGGGAATTTATCTAAAGGAATGTAAGGCTTATATTATATAATAAAATGCGAAATAAAAATAAAAAAAAAAAGTAAATTTGGTTCCTTGGTCTAAGACCCACTTCTAGACTTTTTTTTATTTTAATAATTATTTTCATAGCTCCTTAAATTTAATGAATATTATAAAGTGCTGCAAAAATGATTGAGAATATATGCCATTTTGCAAATTAATAACCTGCCTGAAGAAATTGTATCTGACAACGAAATAATTCAGATGAATTAAAATTGCAACGTAATCAACATGTTCATCATACGTAATGCGTTAACATCATGATTATTCAGATGTAAGTCGGCCACTTCATGATATATGATATTTTAAATAGGAGATGCCCTATTCTGATCGTATTCGAATCAAATGGCAACTATATCTATTATATAGGCATGTTTGTTTAAAAAGTACGTGTACACTATTTATTTTGCAACTATCGATCTAAATTCATAATCAACTTCGACATATTGCATCCACGACTCTATGTAGATGGAATATATGTATTGTTCAAACTGCCTTAAATCAAAATGCAATTCAACGCAGCATGTGGTAGTCCCCGAAATGAAATCGAATTGGATGAAAATCGGATGAAAGGTGGGTAGTATAAACGGGGAGTTCCATTCGATTTTCATCCAATTTGATTTCATTTCGATAAAAGTTGGATCGTGTAAACGGGGACATAAAGGAAATGCTAAAGAAAACTAGGCTCAGTGTCTGATTGATATTAGTACCTTTATACGGATACTGTCGTTATTAAGAACTTGCTGATTATATGCAAAATACAAGCAGTCATTAACTATAATAAATCATTGAGTGCTTACTGTTCCATGTATAACATTTATAACGAATATAATAGATTGAAACTTTAGAGAATTCTGGAGGGATTCCAATTAAAGTAATTAATGATTATCGACACTAGGCAATGTGTTAAATTTATAACTTTATGAATTTAGGAAGCCTATATTTGTATATATATTTTTAAAATCTGAATAGCAAGTCCTTTGCTTTGTGTACATTTATATCCTTCTATAACCAGCAAATTTGGGTTGAAGTTAATTTAACTTATATGACTGTTATAGATTATGGACTGCTTGTTTCTTTTTCACCCAAGGAAGAAGGAAAAAAATCACAGAAAAAAAATTATTTGGTTTTTAAGGTTATTGATTTTTGTCTACCCTAAATATTCCTTTTTTATGTTTTTCGAAGAAGGATTCTTTACAAATAAGCTGGTATATTTTTCTCGAAGATTATTAAGAAACTTTGATCTTCTATGTAGGAAAAATAGTGAACAATTAATGATAAATAATTAAATTGGTATCCAGTTTTAATAAATTGTAATAGTTTCTTATTAACGTCCAACAATTTGTTGTTGTAAAAACATATCAATAACCTGCAAGGTAGCTAGGAATGTATGCAGTATTTCTCTGAAATATTCAAATGCATAACTGGATAAGCTGACATCACCCCGCGTCACCTTCAGTGTAGGGACTATATACGTTCGATAGGGGATGTACCCACGACAATAACCTAATAGTTTGTGTAAGTGCTGCGTTTACCCCGCTGAGGAGAGTACACATTTTTGGTTGACCTTTGTCAATAACTGCAAGAGTTGAATTCAGAAAGAGAGGTATATAATACCACAGAACAATATAATTATATTGTTCTTTGATATTATACACCCATTTCTAATCCAAGAGGAGTAAAAAGTTTGTATGGCAGACACTTGAAGGAGTGCTTCAATTTTTCTATCGCTCACAAATGAGATACATTTCATTGTGATATCTCAAAGTAATCTCAAGTTATCGTGCGCAATACACATGGTAGGTACTTCAAGAAGTAATCCGATTAAGCTTATACTCCCACACATTCTTTCATTTATAATATCAGTTATATATGTAAAATTTTGAAGTCTGTTGTATTATACAACCAATTTTAATCTAAGTAGAGTTAAAAGTTTGTATAGGAGTAACTTGAATGAGTACTCCAATTTTCCTTATCTTCGAACTTAGGCTCACAAATCAGATAAAAATGGAATGTGCAAAATTTCATAGCGATATCTCAAAGCATTCTCAAGTTAGCAATAAAGATAAAGAACTATTTATGGAAATGAAACATCATAAAATTGATTTTTGTGCTTTATCTGAAACGAGAAAGTTCTCAAAAAAATATTGGCAAGGGTAAAGATCAACGGGCTCATTCGGGTGTTGGTTTACTTTTGCAACATCGATTTGAACATAACATTCATAATATAAAATCCCGAAGTAATCTTACAGTATCTTTCAAATTCGGTAATAATTTGATGCATATAACATTAAACAAAGATTTACAAATTTTAGATGTAAGAGATATTTTTTATGATATTGTAAGTACGGATCCAGAATATATTCAAAAAACAAATATTGAATCTATTATGGATCTAAGCACAAGGCAGCTATATGAAAACAAATTACAACTTAAAATCTTAAACAATTCCATCAACGATGAAGAGAACGATGAGGCATGGTGCAAGTTAAAAGAAAATATTAATAACGCAACATATGCAGCGGATGGGCGAAGTCAAGTTAATTTCCATGTAAAACACAACATTAAACTATATGGTTTATAGAGGAAGTGAAGATTTTAGCAACAGAAAAATGGTAGGTGTACCTAAAATACAGCAGCCTAAAAATACCAGTAGTATACAGAGGATATAAACTCATTAGAAATAGAATTAATGCCCAAATAACACAAATTAGAAAGGAATACAGGAACCGTTTCAGTAAAGACATGGAACATGATTTGTATGGTGGACAAAAGAAAATTTTGAACTTTCTTAGAAATAGAAAGAAAAATTCATCAGTATTTGCTGAAGCATAGGTTACGCATTTTCAAAATTTATTTACCAACACAGAAACGGTTCATCTGAGACATACATCGGCATAGAGTTCAAGATTATTACAGAGTTGAGATTAAGAATAATAATACACAATGGAGATTCTACTTCCAGTATGATACTAACTTTACAATATGTGGTTAATATGCTTTATAACAAAGATAATAATTTTTATGTCAACCAACATCTGATTCAACAAGCAATTAATACATTTAAATAAAGAAAACGGTATTGATGATATATGAAACGAGTACATGAAATATGGTGGGGACAATCTAATGCTGAGATTGTTAAATTGTGCAATAAATTAGTTGAACGTAAAGAGATACTCACAGATTGTAGAACTAGTTTAACAATTCCTATATTTAAGAAAGGCAGTAAAACTGATCCGAGAAACTATCGTGGTATCACGTTCAGAAACTCTCCACTAAAATTATTCGCGATAGGGTTTGCGATCAACTATTGATTCGATATTCATATTACGACAACTTGTGTATAAGTCCATTGAATACAACACATTAATTTTCATGTGCTTCATCGATTTTGTACAAACTTTCGATTGCCTCCAACTTGACAATGTTATAAACATTTTAGAAGAAGCTAACATCCAGCAAAACATAACTTGTCTTATACATCACATAAATGTTAACAACACAACGCAATTTAAAGTAAATGGAAAGCTCACAAATGAAATACCACTATCAACTGGAATCCGTCAGGGTGACAGTTTGAGCAGAACAATGGTCAATATTGTTATCAACAAAATCATACTGGAATTGATTATATAATGGGAAATCAACTGATCAGTACGATCAGACGATTTGCAACGTCTATTATTTGCATTTTAAAAAAATGCTGAAAACTTAAACATGTTGATATCTACCATAAAACAAAATCAATTGTTGCAGCTAACGAACCAATAAGATGCAAACTAGTGGTAGATAACACACCGGAACAAGTCATGAACTTCCGTTACAGGAAACAAGCAGCAATCGAGATGTTACTGCACAGAAGTTCGCTATCCAACCAACAAGGCTGCATTAATATATGGGATGTCTTCGTGACGTCATATGGAGAAACAAGTCCATGTTACTTGCAATCACTCCGTATTCCATCAATTTTTGTATAACTCCCCCAATTCTCCCTTGCATTTCGACCATAAATCGACTTAAGCTAAACTACTCTGTAGTCGAGGAGTGGTGATTTAACGTTTTCGCTGGCAAAGTTTTTATGTGTGTTAAAAATAGACTGCAAGTATGTGAAGGACATATTATTAGGTTATTTAGAAGAAGGGACAGGACGAAAAATATGTTCTTTTTTCTTTATTTTTCGAGGATTTTATTTTTTTCTACCCTGAATAAGTTCTTAAAATATTATTTTGACAGAATAGACGGGCTCTTCACGTATATCCTGCATATTTGAAAGATATATGCATATATGAGTTATATCTCTTGGGTAATATGGAAACACTTTTATTTTATCGATATTTTTATTTCAGATTTTCACTTCATTCATTTCAGTTTCCTGTGTATATAATATGCAAATAAGAATTGTAGATAATTTTATTCATACGCATATTGTTTTTCTTTCTGAATTCAACTATTACAGTTATTGACATATTGCTGAAGGTCTACCAAAAAAGGTTACCCCCATCTGAGGGATGGACGTGATATTTGCACAAGAAATACTAATAGAGTTTTTATCGTGGAGTTTATAGTCCCTATTCTGGTTGCGAGGAGTGGTGACTCCGCATTTCGCCACTGGATAATTATGATTGATCCTATACTTTACAGTTGGTAAATTTCAATTATAGTTTTTTGAGTTCGCATTTAATGTTATATGCATAGGAGAAACGAAAAAGTACAATCCTAATGCCACCCAATGTGCCTCGAGAAGTCTCAAGTTAAGATGATGTTCATGATGATGTCCTTAAATTAGAAGACAAAACGAAAAGAACTATTTATTATTTTAACTATATTGAATCTAATACATGAAACAGATCTAATTTAGAAATTATAACTCATATCTAACCATTTGTAAGCATTATAACACTTAAATTATATTAGCTTCAAGTTGCTATAACACTTTTATGGAAAATTGTGGATGAAAATATTCTTTCTCGCAATGGTCTTCTTTTATGAACGTGCCCATAAGCATAATATAAAGATATTGAAACTGAAATTTATTTTTATTACCTACTTATCTTTTCTTTTCAAAAATATAATACGGCAATGTTTAAAATGATAATATGAGCATAAAGAATTGTATAAACTAGAAAATATTTCATTTCATAAACTAAACCAAATAGGATTACTTTGCTCATCAATTCATTTTCAAGTGTTTTATTTGATCGCGATATGAATTTCTAAAAATTGGAATTTTCAAAAATTAAGTAATAAATGGCTTATAAACACACATAAATGAATGTATTGGTCATTACTAATTTTCATGTAACAACTACAATACCTACAATTGAAATTTACCAACTGCGGCAAATGCTCATATAGAATCATGACTATATCCGGTTATACATTTGAATATTCCAGTAGAGTGGTGCATAAACTACCATCAAATAGGTACTTTAAAGTTTGCAAAGTTTGACTCCAGCATCATGGGGTTGACAGACTGTTATATGTACACATGAAGTAGATTATCAATACCTATCATAGTAAGAATCGCACATGTTCATAGGGTGTTATTGGGCGGTTGTACAACCCATCACATTTTTTTGGAAATGACCACGCATACATTGCATTAAGCAGAGTGAGGTCTGTAGACGGATGGCGATTTCTTTTTGCTCTACAAAACTTGTTTCAAATGAAAGTTAACACCTGGACTTTCGCGACTGAGATTTTTATGAGGCTAAAAAAAAGTAAACTAACATAGGCAAAAAAAACAATTTTTTAAATTACCAAGCTTTATAAAGGAGTAAAAAGTAATTTTCTCTTGATCACTGCTTTTGTTAATACACAACATAATTTAAGAATTTCAGATCTTTTATGATGAATGTGGGGTACATAAGTTTGTTTGAAGTTTATTAAAACAGAGAAATTAATAAAGACGCAAATGAATTTCGGTTCTGGTTAAACTATTATGGTGGTAAAAAAAACGATTTTAAGGATGATTTAAACATATGTACGACATTCAATACTACTGTTGGACAAGTTCTACTTTTTTTATTTCAAATACAAATAATTATACTCAATTTCCATTGCTCTAAATAAGAAAAATGACTAAACTTTTAAATGAGGAACTAAAGCAACGGTTCTTGAAGGTTTCAATTGTTATCAAGAAAAGAAATGAAATATTAATGGCTTGTGAAATACTTAATTAACTTTTGGCTACGTAAACGGATTTGGAACCTGAAATGTTAGAACAATGCTAAAGCCGACGAAACTTCGGCGTAAGTGACTTAAGAATTGACAAGGTGCAAACTCGATATTCTTAGGTTGAGCGAAATTCGATGAAAGGAAAACGGAGAAAGAACTATATTCCCTATTGTTTTCAGGAAAAGCGAGTCACATGAATCACAATAGCAAAGTCGATTTAATGCCTAATAAGTATGTCCGTAAAATATAGTCTTGTTGACTGGAAACTGATATCAGATCGAATAGAATAATTAAAGCAAGATTCAAAAGTAGTAGTTAATTTTGAAACAATAGTTCAGATTTGCGCACCTACAGAGCAGGCATCGTCTGATAATAAGGAGGCTTTTTATAGTCAATTTTCACACTGCCTTGTTGAGATTAACATATCGAATATTGTCATATGCATGGGTGACGCTAATTTTTTTTTTTTTTTTTTTATACTAAAGTTATTCTTTAGGGAGTGGATACCCTTTAATGTTCATAACACAAAATAA
>JANSTX010021284.1:0-15000 GCA_027564355.1 Penthetria funebris
ACTTGACAAACAGATAATTAGTTTTATGTGATTTGAAATTCCAACGAAAAAATATTATGGCGCTAAATTAATTGATTGATTATAGCAGTCCATGTAATTTATCATTTCCGGTATTTATTTATAAAATTATAACAATATTAAAATACGATAATATCAGTTAAAAGATTAGATTAGTGAAGAGATAGTTCTTATATAAATATATTATATTAAATAATAAAACTTTATTGCATTATGTTTTGAATCCTTTTAATTAATTGATTCGTTCAAAGTGTACGATTATATTGCATAAAATTTACCAAATTAGTTCAAAGACACGTATAATCATAGAAAGATTTTTGACTTATTGACATATACCACGACTGCTAAAGAAAATATTTTAACACTTTTCGATCATAATTGTGCCTAAAACTACTTTCACTATGTGATTTTTAACATTATATGACAGTGTTGTAAGTTTTAATACACATCAATTTTAACTCTAACAATTTGATAATACTATAATTACACTTAAGATTAGTTTGGTATATTTGCTAAAATATCACACATATTTAGCAAATATACTAAATCAATCTTAAGTGTTAAATAGTATCAAACTGTTCGAATTAAACTCATTAACATATGTACCTACCAGTTTTAAATAAATTAACTCACAAAACTAAATAATATTGTGTTAAAAGACAGACACGAATATTAGAAATCATTTCCAATTATGCAAATGTACAATCATGACCGAAAAATTGATAAATTTATTATGACAGAGAATTAAACCCTGAAATGATTCATTTATATCAATACAGTTTTAAAAAAATACACATACTTAATATTGTACCAATGGCAAGGGTCATTTTTATTATTAAAACATATTAATGATAGTTAAAGAAGTAATTTTTTCCACTACACTATATCTGTAAAATATTAAATAATAGTAGAAAAATGTATTTAAAAACAACACGAAGATTTAAATACCGCCAAAAATTTTCACGAAGTAAATAGAATATTTTTGTGTAAATATGAAAATATTTAAGTTCTTTACAAGAAGTAACAGGGATATTTTTGTTTGAATATGAAAATACTTAAGTTGTCTCCACGATACAATAACGCGATGACGATATATGTCAGTATTGGCGTGTGATTGACGCTAAAAAGATGGTATCGATGTGTTTTTGTCGATTGATTGAATAAAACATCTCATCAAACACACTAAGTAGTCTATGCACCACCATACTGAAATGTTCAAAACAACAAAACATTTTCCAGTTGGTAAATTTCAGTTATAATTAATTGAGTTCACATTTGATATTACATATATAATAGAAATGGCAAATGAACATCGTACGCCCTTGAGGCGTAAAAGTTAAGATAAACATATAGTAAATACTACAAATAAAGCAATACTCGTACACTAAGTGTTATCAAGTTCAAATCAAATACGACGTAAATGACATCACAATTTTACATTTTTGAAGACAAATTTACAATTGAATAATATTTTCAACAACAAATCGTAGCAAAGGGCATAACCGGGTAAAGGCTAATAATATTAAAATTTGCAATGTAATCCTGTTATATATTATCTACGTAGTACCCATATTTGATTGCGGGTGTACGTACAAAATTTAATATTTATTGATAAACTTCCCCACAATAAACTGTCTACAATTTATTTGATTTGTTATTTCTATTTTTACAATTAACTTCTTATCAGTTTTTTTATTATTTATTAATCGATAATATTTGTGATTAAATTCCATAATCATAAGTACATAATATAAGTGTCATAAAACTTATTATTTCATCTCTCTTAAAGAAATTTACAATATAGCTACGTCTATATATATATAATATATACAACCTTTACACCTTTTTAGGCGCATAGGGCGTCAGTAAGTTGTTAAATTTGACGTTCTGATTAACACATCAAATGTTAACCATAAAACTACATACGTTTCAAATAAACAGTGAAACATGAAGTTCATCATCAAAAAACTTGAATTAGTCTGTTGAGTGGTGTGTAAATCTTCAACTACCTAGTTTGCTGATGAAATGGTTGATCGCCAAAATCTATATATTAACCAGCCATTCATCATAAAACTGATATATACTGTGATCGTGTTTCCGGTGGTATCACCAGGATGTGAATATAGATTGTACAACTTTTAGGATGTCAGTCGGTCACTCATTTCACCTCAACTTTATTATTTTCTCAAAATTTGAGGTACCATAGATAAGCTTAGAATACGATTAGAATACGATAATATCGAATGAAAAACTTTACTAAATAAAGTGCATTCATCGTATATAAAATATTTTTTCTGGGTAGAAATAATGTAATTGATAATTAGTTGTCAAAGTTTGAAGTAAATAAAGCAACTATAATTTTAATGCCGCGAATATTCCATCATCTAATCATACATTGTCAACCGAAAAACTGTTATTAAACTTTAGTTATTGGTAAATTGTGCAAGTCACTTCACACAATATGTGAAAACTATATTGTAAAAAGTAAAAACAAACATAGGTCAATGGCCTATGTCGAAGTAAGAGAATCTATTTAATAAAATATTAAAACAGTATGTAAATAAATACAATAAAATAATAAATTATCCTCAGTTCCCAGGATAAATTAATTACTGATACACAATCTTCAACAGCTAAATTTCAGATATAAACTTATAGATAAAAAGATTTATTGCGTTCAATTCCAAATAGACTAAATGTTAATTTAAAATTTCATAGATATGATACGAATACGAGTACTAATCTTATTTCCTTTAATTGAAGCTTATGTCACGAAACTTAATTATTTCCAGTTTTACATTTACATTGTCTTTTAATAATATTATTGGTTACTTGTGATGATATCATCTACTTGATCTAGACTGTTTACATTTGTATTGCACTCTCGTATTATCATCAGTAACGTCTAACGAATGTCTGCTAAATTGTCAGTGACAGAACATATGATAATATTAGCACATTACTAGATGATGAAAATAAATATTGTTAATATTACAAATATTAATAAAGTTTAGTTTTCTCATCCAATTCCATTCCCCAGTAATGTGATAATATTATCGTATGTTCTGTGACTGTCGTTAGAGTTTCTAGACATTGCTGATGATAAAAGTCAATGTACATTACACGGAAATTCAATGTTACGTCATAGACCGACAACGTCACGTCAAAATCGATAAACTACTATAGTATAATAAATACGATCATAAAATAATTTAAATAATAATAAATTATAGCAAGATATTTTGACATGACATTGCCTGTCTGTGACGTGATGTTTTATGTTCCATATAATGTAAATAGACCATAAGAAGTGAGTGCAATACAAAACAAGAGAAATGTATTGGTTGCCAATTATTGTAGGCCCTGGACATTGTTTAACGGATCACAACATAATATATAAATATTAATTAAAGAGAATTGCAAAATAGTTCATATCTAGTACCTAGAATTTTCGCTTAAATTTTTGAATGTTACTATCATATAACTTATTTTCATCAGCAAGGAGTAAAAATTATATATAGAAGGTACGCTAGGAAGTTATCTGAACAAGTAAACATTTTCATATATTCCTAATTATAATAACGATTATTCCTTCAAGACGATACGAATGATCTCAAATACAATAGTATAGGAGTAAAAAGTTTGTATTGGAGGTACTTGAAGTAGTACTCCAATTTTCCTCACCATCGAACTATCGCTCAAAAATGAAATAAACATGACGCGTACATAATTTCATGGCGATATGTCAAAGCAATCTTAAGTTATTGTGCACAATATACATGAGAGGTACTTCAAGGAGTAATCCGACAAAGGTTATACTCCCACACATTCATTCAATAATAATATCAGTTATATAAGGAAAATTTAATGTCTGTATGTATTATATAAACAATTTTAATCTGAAATGCGTAAAAAGTTTGTATGTGAGGTACTTGAAGGAGCACTTTAATTTTCCTTATCTTAGAACTTAGCTTCACAAATCAGATAAAACTGGCATGTGCAAAATTTCATAACGATATCTCGAAGCATTCTCAAGTTATCGTACACACAGATGGACGGACGGACGGACGGACATGCTCAAATCAACTTTTTTCAATTATAAGCACTTCTGTGTAATTTTCTTTTTCTGAGATGTTTATTTCTTGGCGTTACATAAACGGAATGACATAAATATTTAATATGACATCTAATTTGATCATATATACATTGTTTATATAACATTATATTATTACATACACAGTCACGTGTATATATCGGAAATCGCATTCAGAACATCTTATTTACAAGTGCACAAAATCGAATCGTTCTATGTCGTGATGGGGTACTAATATTTGAAAATTATTGTCGTTATTGAAACATATAAATAATAGTTAAAGTAGAAATGTTTCCCTCTAGACTGATGTGTAAATTATTTAATAATAGTAGAAAAATGTATTTAAAAATAACATGAAGATTTAAATACCAAAATATTCACGAAGTAAAAGGAATGCTTTTGTTTGAATATGAAAACACTTAAGTTCTTGAAAATATAAATACATTTACTTTTCTATGTTATTTTCTTTTCGATAGTTGTGACATAACAATTTGTAATATGCCACATTTTCGAAGCAACGTTGTCCTGTATGAAAATTCAATGCAGAAGATTTTTGTTCATTGCAAAATTTAAACAAATTTTGTTCAATATTTTAATTGTTTTGATGACATATATGAACAAAAATGATCATTAAATTCAAATTTATTTTATTTACATTGACAGCACTTTAAACAACGTATACATTACTTACATAATATAAATTTAAATCTACCACCAATTTATAAAAGGCATTCATATTTCGCAACCATGGGATTATTTTCACACCGCAACAACCAATCAAATTAAAGTAAAATACGAATTCATTTCGGAATATTTTTTAATTTTTAAATTGATTAAATAATACATATTTTTTATATATAGTGTGATAAAAAAAATTATAACGTAAGCTTAATTAATTAAAATATTCCATAAAACATATAACTTTTTTTTTATGAGTGCCCCATTGCAAGGAAATATTCATTACAGTGTGAGTGCTTTGTATTTGGCGGGAACCTGATAATGTTCGTATTCAGCATTTACGTGGTAATCAAAAGTTTATGTATCGAACCTTAAAACGTTATAATAATGCGAGTAGTATCATAAAACGCTAAGAAGGTGGACATTAAAAATCCATAACATTATCAGAAATTATTCGAAAGTTAGACCACGAATATGAATATCATCCAAGTCAGTGTGCAGCAAAATTGACTAAAGAGCTGAACGTGTCCAAATAATGTGAACGTCGCATTCTGAACAATGAACTTAAGGTCAAATTTTTCATGCTTTACACTTCAGCATATGCCTATCTCTATTCTATAAATATTTTAATGGTGATTGCTCTGCTCAGATCGCCGGTATTAACCTTCTTTCCGATGATGTGTTTCCTGAACTATATGGCGTCCAAAAATGCAAAAATGTTATGTTTACAGATTCCTCCGTTCCAAACCATCCCACTTCTTTCCGTAAAACCGCACAAAAAGCAATATTGTGTTTGAATTAAAAGACATTTAAAAAATAAAGTCAGCGTTTTGTTTTGTGAATAACAACGATTTCCACAGAATCTCAATCGTCCAAATTTATCGGAATATATAAAGTTATTATGTATAGCTATAGACAACACGTTTAGTAAAATAATACTTAGTTTGTTGTGTTTTTCCCGACACTAACACCATATTTTTAGTCTTGATCGAGTTACCGCATGGAGTCGACCACTCCACTCATCATTTAAAGATAAAATACGCATATACATGTATATGTTCAAAGGCAATTTTAATATTCGGATAAAACTATTTTAATTTTTATAAACAAAATTACGAAAAAATGATAAAGAAAATATAAACAAGAAGAAACGAATTCGTTATACTCGTACTCGGTACTACAGTAAACATGCAACATTTTGATTTAGTTTTATCGAAAATTGTTCTTATCAGTCGCTGTGATACAAAAAAAAACGATTAATTTGAAATTCCTTAATCACAATAAAACGTCATACATCAATTTATTTTTTATGTCATATGAATATATAAAAAAAAATAATTAATTAGATATATATGTTTTAAATTGATATTCTTTTATCATACACCATTATTGGTCTTTTAGTATGGCTAGTTAGTACGTGAGTTGAATATAAATTTTGTAATATTAACGTAAAAATAAAATAAATTTTAGGTCATATTTTGATTTAATTATTAATGTAAAAGATAAATATTTGATGACAAAGAATATAAATAGGTTCGGTTTTATTGTTCATATTTAAATATTTAAAGTATCTGATAAAAGAGTTGAGTATTTTTAGTATTATTGGCTAAAAGGTCTAAATTTTAAATAAATTTTATTTTATTGATCAATTTCCAGCTAACAAATGTAAATTATTTAAATAAATAATCAAAATTCAAAAAAATGTTATTAATTGCTTCCTGTACATCAACCACTTGTGTTCAAAGGTTTATATTCGAAATCTAGTACTACCTGCACTACGCAGGTGGATCAAAAATTGAAGTGGAACAAAGTCGATATTCCTAGATTAAGCGGCAATTGATGAAAGAAAATGGAAGAATAACTATATATCATCTGGTAAAACCGTTGACGGTATACCAGGATGGCATTGTGGTAACCAGACATTCGTAATGAAGACGCAAGTTTCAAACCTAAGCATAAAGCTGACAAATTAGCTGTTAACAATAGAACAAATTAACAATAATAACTTTATACGACCTCAATCGGTTTTACACATATTAAGGCAAGCTATAAACGACATTTTTAATATCTTATTCAAATAATATTATAATATAGAAGGCTAAAGTTAAATCAACAAAAATTCATGATGTATGGTGTATGGTTCAGTTGTTGAATCCAGAGAGTTTTTTAACCTTGGACGCATACAAATAATGATAGCATTATATGCATTCTTACGAACATTATGTAACAAAAAAACACATATTCCATATTGCTATTTGACTGCTGTTATTTGTAGGCAGTATCCATCTTCATACTGCCTGCATATAACAGATAGATAATATTAAAATAGATCCAAGGATTGCATTGCTGAGGTTTTCATGGTTCAACCAAGAAAAATAAAAAGAACAAGAGAATGTTATGAAACCGGGTGCAACAGTTCAACACTTACGTATTTACGTACAGATTTTTTATGATTGTGACTAAAAGAATAGTGCCAATGTCATGTTTATCGAATGCATGAATAACCATAACACCAAGCAATTTTCTATATGTACGTATATTTGAATTTAAAAAACTGTAACGATTTGTAAAGAAAATTATAAAGTTACCACGTTTGAAATCATATGATAAACTTTCGTTAAATGTTTGTAATATAATAAAGGTACAAGATTTTTCAAAAAAATAACTACTATTGAATCTGTACAGTGCTGTATTATATTCATATTCTGTTAAATTGAATTATATGGCTTCTATACTTTACTGTAATGTTACAAATATGCCTATATAATAAATTAGTATTATACGAGTACAAAATGAAATTAAAAGTTATTTTGAAGTCCAGCTGAGTTTAGTTATTCAAAAACTTTCATATAGAATTAAATAAAATATGATATATTAGCAAGCATTAGATATAAAGACCAGGTGGTTACACTTTTTAACGTATTTTGTATAAATAATATAATAGTACTCAACTTAAGACTTATAAATGGATTAAATTTTATCCATATGAATTTTTCAAGGCTAATGAACATAATGTTGATTTGTTTGATTTTGTATTTTTATCAATTTTGTAATTAAACCCGAAAAATGTGTCATCTACTACATTTGAACAAATATAAATAATTTCGTTCTAAATATTGTAAGGTATAAAAAAACTACTACTTCAATTTATTGTTGCATTACATGCTGGACTTTACAATATATACAATTCAAATTCAAATAAATGATTAACAATTCCTTATTTATGTATTTGCAGCCAAAGCAAATAACAGCAGTTGTAATTTTATTTGCTTAAAGCCAGAAATATTTTAAATATGTTAATGACACATTATGATTATGTAATGTAAAACTGCTCTTAATTTATTTTATGAATGTACTGATATAAATTATAAAACATGTGCAATATGATTGATTATTTATTGAATTGTTTTGGCGCCAGATTACAACCGTAAATAGATTTGAATAGTCAACATTATTAATATTCTATTACAATTGGATTATTAAGAAGTAACAGAAATAGATGACGAATGGAGTGGTCGATTATCATCAAAACTACTTAACCCATCTTTATCTCTGCACAGAGTGTGACTGGCAATAAACTAGTAGCTGGGAATTTTTGCACCACTCTACTGAAATATTTAAAAGTGTAACTGGATAATTATGATTTGTTTCATATATTTTCAAGCTGGTAAATTTCGATTATTGTTATATGAGCTTACATTTGATGTTACATATATGAAACAGCAAATTAACATCGAAATACGCTCTACGCGTCCTTGAGATGTAATGGTCATGATATTAAGCTTGTTGGTGTAATGTCACATGAATTGATATAATATCTTTTTATCCCAGACCATATGAATTGGTATAATATATTCGAATGTTATGTTATGTTACCAGAATAGTAGTCAGTATTTTTGTTTCTATATTCCACTTAAAATAACTACCACAAAATTATAAAGTTAGACTTTTTTTAATCAACACTGTCTATAATAAAAAATTATTATTTTCTCAGTGAAATTTGAACCCACAGTAATGACAATCTATGTAATTAAACTAATATTATAATTAAAAATATAAATAAGAAATTTCATATTTACTATATTTGACTGAGTTTTATCTCTGAAAGGTATTCAAAATATTTAAGCAGAAGATGATTGATTGAAATAAATATTTTTTTTGTTAAATATTTATTTTAAACTTTCAATATGAGCTTACAGTAGTCGTACTAGTATATGTTGATATAATAACAAATCTAAACTTAATATAGAATATGCATTTTAGTAATTATTAATAAAAGTATATATTGATTTTAGGAAAAACATCAAAATTTTTCAATAATTTAAATACCTTCAAATTACAGATCCATAGTCATTACTTCAATTGTATATGAGGTCTGTGAAAAAATCATTATGGGGCATTATTGTCATAGCTGGTATCTTATGGTGTTCATCTTATTGTCGTGTTCAATAATTTGTATTTAGTAAAAGATTCTCGATTATTGCGTGTTACTATAGTTATACCACACAGACCTGAAGCTAAGTTTTTGACTATCGAATCTGGTCAAAAGTTAAGATTGCATATGTGGCATATGTATATGAGACATCAAAAAACTAACGAATAAATTCGTCAATAGTTAATTGTGATTTGAGTTGAAGAAATCAAATCGTACCATACATTTTTGTTTTTTTTTTTTTTATCCAAGCCAATGGATATGTTTTAATGCTGACGCATAAAATTATATATTTCAAAACTAAGATATCATAGATGGAATACAATATCCCGCACTATATAGGGCTGTTGTAGAACAATTTTGAGTAGAGCTCTATAATGTGCTCTACAGACTGTATACACTGAAGACATATTTTTCTTTACTGTAGAGACGAGTTGATCGGTTTTATTATTTTATTGCGTGTTTTCTTGATTTTAGCACAACAATATTATTAATATTATTTTATTTTTTATTTTTTTTAATATTTCATTTGTCACTTGAAAAAAAGAACAAAAATATACAGCAACTACTGCTATAGAGAAAAAAACTTATCAAACATGTTTAGTAGAGCGTAGAACAGGTGCAGAGCTCTATCATAAACAAAAAAAAATAGCGTATACAGTTTTTTAGACGAGAGAGTTTTCTTTACCTCTAAATTCTATAGTGGGTACGAGGCTTTAGAATGATCATAGCTAAAAATGCTGTCTACTTTCTTGTGTCGTTTTGGAAAATATTTCAGATAATATTCCCAGTGTATAGAAAATATATATATGACCTCTAATGGCGCACGATTTACATATTTGGGATGGTGATCTTGCGAACATCCTTAGCTTTCTCGTGTCAACTGACACATATAGTCATGGTCGTGTCACAAGTCAAATAGATTCACTTCAGCATAGGGGGAAATGTGGGAACGGTTTTTATTTTCTATATAATAAATTATAATGTTGATTACACTACTGAAATTGCCATTATTATGCTCAATATTCGGGTATTCTCTCTACATATGCTACACATGCTCGATTATCGCACTCGCGTTCTGTTGACTTAACAATCAGAGATTCATTTTCATTTCCAGTACGACTCGTCTGTAGAATCTTCTTTCTGAAGATGTATTTCCTGAACACAATATATTCGATATATTTTTAATGTTTTCATAATTATTTGCATTGTAAATTACACTGAACAATATGAAATATCCCCAAATATATCATTAAAATGCAGTACTTTGAAAATCAGGTCAGAGCCAAATGATCTTTGTGTTATTCACATTGTCATATCACCTTGATGGTAAATAATTTAAATAATAAGTAATTTAAATAATAAATAAGTTAAATATTAAATATTGATATAATTAGAACTAACAACAAAAATTCAGTAGAGAAATAAAAACAATTTTAAGCTTCTACAAGTTTAACAAAGTGTATTGATATTAAAATGAAAATCGGTTGTTGAATATAAAAGCAAAACATATGTTACATCCTTATTAATAATGACCAACAACCCAAAGTTTTAAGGGTCACGAAAAATGTAAAAGACAGTCTTCAACTAATAACATAAAATCAAATAATTGTATCTATCATAGAATAAAACTATAAGGTTGGTATCAAACCGAATCAAACTGATTCTCGTTTCGAAGGTAAGTGCAATCCGATTACATCTATAAATCGAGATTTATATGAATCGAACACAAAATGTAGGTCAAATAATTTGATTTTCAGAACATTTTAGCGTGTATGTCAAATAAAGGAATGGGTTTTGTTAATAGTCAATGTTTGTAAACCGCCATTTTTTCATATTTGATTCAGGTTAGTGCTTATAACCATTTCTTATAAATTTTAATCTAAATTCACGGTTTACGTATAACTAGAATTAATTTGATGCGGTTTGATGCGTAATAGTGAAATATATTGATTGAATTTTTTTTAATATTTTGGTAAATCGACATTTTTAAAATTACTGATACAACTAAAGTCTAATTTTCACAGTCACATATTAAAATGACTTTTCTAATTTAGATCGCCCCAGATCCATAGACAATTACCAAAATTAGATACACTGAACATTTTAGAAAACTAGGTACATCGCATGTTTGTATGAAATAAATTAAATCGCTCGCTCTCCAAAAATTCGCTTAAAGTTTATTTTTACTGTTCTAGTCTTATATTCACACACAGCCCTCCGATATATTTGTTGATATATTTGGGAAATATATTTTTAACGAAGCCTGACTTTTATCCATTGCAGTTTGATGAGTTTCTTAGCATAATTTGTTTTGAAAGAGAATGACTAAGAATTATACGTTATTTACGTTAACTACCATACTGGTTGCAAATTACCGCCAAATCATTTAATTCATTTTGGAAATCGCTTATCTGTAACAGAATTTTTCTCCTAATTAATAGGTACGTATTATAATGAAGAATATCATATTACATAGTACAATTTCGTAAAATCATAAATATGCTCATTAACCAAAATAAAAAATTAGACAATTATTTCCCAGAATGGTGTTTACTTACTAATAACGATTATGATCACTTGTACTAAATATTTTTTATCTTTGACAATTTTTTTTTATTTTATTATTATCATGTACCTGTATAAATTTTGAAATATAAAATTTATTTTGACGGCCTTTAATAACCATAATAATAATAAGAAATATTTACGAAGCTCATCGCATACTCACATACTATTTAAAGTTATATATACATTTTTTGCGTATTTGTTAAATTTTTAATAAATTTAAATTTGCTATTATTATGCTATTACCTACTTGAAATTTTTCATATTGTCAACAAAAAAATTATTTCCAAAAATTTTGTATATTTAAAATTCTTATTATTTAATTTATATTTGGCGGATGAGCAAAATAGAACTTAGAATCACAAAAATATCGAAAATAAATATTGACATCAGTATCAAGTCTTGGATGGTAAAAAAAAGACAAACTAATATAATTGTTACACAATTCATCAGAATTTTACTTATGAGATATTATATTTTTAAATAATTATAATTTAATTAGAAAATATTTACTTTACGTAATGTTTCCAAGTATTACAGTTACATTGTACTTTAAACACCATATTTATTTTCAGCGATCTATGTTTTAATCATATTTCATTATATTCACTAAAAAAAATGTGTGCATTGCCCGTGGTCTGGCGCTTTGTGTTTATTTCCGCCTTCATACGTAACTGAAAGAATTTTAAAACATTTAGAGAAGAATCATATTTTTGCTGTCTACAACAAATTTTTTTGAGATCATATTATAAGTTCACTTATAAAATCACTATAAATGACAAGAATTTAACGCCATAATTATGATATGATTCTGTTCTAAATATCGATCAAAAAAAATTATTTGATTTATGGAAGGTAATGTTATTAATTAACACAGTAGTGTAGTCGTTTTGTTGCTAATGGAAACCGAAATCAGTTCGAATAACTACAGCATTATTCAAGAGTAGTGTTAAATGTGTAATAATAGTCTAGATTTACGCATCTACGAAATAGATATCGTCTGGTAACAAAGCGACTATTCATATTCAACTTTTACACTGCCCTATTGAAATTAAAAGATCGGATATTTTCGTATACATGTGTGACGCTATTGCAAAGGTTGACTCGAACAACATGGGTTGGAAATCCGTTATGGATACACACGGATTAGTTTTTATAAACAATAATGTAGAACGCAGTAACCATAATATTGTTATTGCTGGAACTATAAATGCGCGTAAAAGAATACTTAAAGAAACATAAAATTTACCAAAGGGGCGTACGAAAAATCATATAGATCACATAATCATTAGTGTGAAAATTTTTAATGATCATTATTTGATAATTGAACAAATATATGAAGACAACTGATTAATACATAAATCTTGGTAAACTTCGCTTATTTTATGACGCGATCGACGTGACTAAAACAGAATCGCGTATGAAAGACACGTGGCATATCATCAATGCGATGGACCAAACAAATCTACGGACACAATGTGATCAAATGAGCAGAGAGATTGGTAAAAGTGCTCAGCAGGATAAACGTAATTTTTTTTTAAACATTGCAGATCTGGCACAATACGCTTCAAATTCAAACATGAAGGAAAATTACTGTCTGTTTTATGTAAACAAAACCGACAGTGAAGTATGGTTGTCTGATGATATTACAACCTTTTTACAAGGGCGTTGATAATTAAATTGCCAAAGGAAATTCGAGTATGTGTGAAAACTGTCGAGATATCACCTTGATGAATACGATAAACAAGCTCCTTGATAGTCCGAGCCATTTATTAAAATTTGATATTTTTCGCGAGTCGTTTTGAGAGCCGTAATTAAATACGTATTTAAAAAGTATGTAAAAATGGTCAGTCGATTACGGACGATTACGCCACTGATTATATTCGTTCGCGCAGTTTTCAATGAGCCATATCATTCTTAACTTGGACTGAAATGAAATTTGTTACGACGCTGCACTTAGTCTTTCATATTTGTTGTCAGTAATTTAAAAGATATTTTGAAACTCATACGGAACGATAATAATAATCTAAAACATAATAGCACAAAAATGAAAAGGGAACTCGGGTACATTTATTGAGCTCCACAAATAATCCTTCAAAGAGCCGTTTGCGGTTCGAGAGCCGCAGGTTGGCCCTACCTGTTATATTCATTATAATATACTATATACTCAATTCAGTTTTAGAACCAGGCAGGTTTCAAGCCTGGTATATCTTGCACTTACTATATCAATACATTAAAGATTACTCGTATTGTTGAGAAATCAATTGGATGATAAACGTATGTTATTTGTCGGCTTCTAGCATACATTTGATGATATTGATTGCCTTATAATGTGGAGAATTCTAAAAAGTTAGGCAAAACTGATGAATATGATCCACAGTCTATATCGTGCTTCACAATGTAGAGTTTTTGATTCGTGGAAGGCTTTGTTATATGTAAACTATTACCACCATTGTTTCAGCTCATATGTGTTCTATCTCAAACTATGGGTCACATATTAGGATGGTTACTCAACCAATCTTTACCTCCACGAGATGTCACCGGTAACTCGATTACGCTATATGTCAGTATTGGCGAGGCTAAAAAAACAAGGTTATAAAAAGGGTAATAAACAACTCAACAACAAACTAGGTAGCTGGGTATTTATGCGCCACTCTATTGAAATATTCAAATGTATAAATGGATAATTATAATTGATCCTATATTTTCCAGTTGGCTAATTTCAATTATAGTTATTTGAGTTTACATTGGATGTTATATGCATATTTGAAATGGAAAATTAACATCGTTATGCCACCCTCATTGCCCTCAAGACGTAAAGGTTTAGACGATGATGACTTGTAGAACATAATGGATTGACTCAAGTAATGGGTAATATCTACAGATAGTAAACACGAAAATATATGAGTTCTAAGGTGGATTTTCATACTCGTCTCAAATTACAAGTTACATTAAATTAGACATCGCCGGCCAATCATAACCAAAGTTACTAGTAGCAAAGTGAGATACTTCAAGAGATAGTTTGTGTTTATCTGCAATGTTTTATGACAGTTAAAGATTTGAAGTAGTTTTCTTTCTTGTGAAAATAAATTATAACAGCAAATTTTATAAATAACAATTTAATTTTTTTTTTAATTTATAAATTGTATTAACTTTTATTATTATTAATGTTTTATTAATTTTATTAATAAATAAAATAAAGTCAATTATA
>JANSTX010021306.1:0-11454 GCA_027564355.1 Penthetria funebris
ATATTTTTGAGAATTTTTTTTTTAAACTTTCTTTAAAACTTGCTCTAAAATTGAGCTATAATTTTTTCAATATTAAATTTCACATTTCACGAGTAAAATATTAATAAAATTATGTATTTTTTGTTATTGTTTTCAAAACAATTAAATTCTCGGACAAAAAGTCTATTTCATCCCTTAAGTTAGGATTTTATTTGAACGTATATACACGACAACAATGTTCCTTATAAACGTTCACCGGTACACTAAAATAACAATTTCAATGTACAAATTGTGTTCATTTTGAAACAACGCATGAATCCAGAGAAATAATTTCCCCACATCCTTATTTGGGACAATTTTTGAATGAATTTTAAAAGATTTCGCGAGTTCTCTCTACATTCATTTATTTGTGTGAGTTTTTATAAAAGTTGTATGGTACTACATATTGTCTAAAAATGTGGAAACGGTAAATTTTTTAATCAAAAAATATATGTTAAAGGATATATATAAGGATATAGTTTTATTATAGGTTATGTTTATATATATGAAAGGATACAAAGTACTAACATTACAGATATTTAAAGTCGCATACCAGGCATGCGTTGAACCATTTTCTTTCCATATGCTTTATGAAGTTTTGGAAGACACATTTTCATTGCAAGGGCGGGAAATGAATGACTAACGATGTTTACGGGAAATGGAATAGAAAGGGTACATATAGACAAAACATACATAAAAAAAATGTACACAACAATCATGAATGAAATATTTTCCATTGCAATTTTAACAAAATAAATATAAGAATAATTTTGTTTTGACTCAGGTCAGCAGAATTTTATTAGTTTTCTTTCTATTTGAATTATTATCATATGATTCAAAAGAGAAAAAAAATGCAAACTGAATTATATCCCCATGTCACCTTATCAGGGTGTAAATACTTAAGAAGCAAAAATTAATAACTGGGCAGATCTATAGTAACTAACTACATTCAGGATATTCATAGCATATAATTGCGATGAACAAAGTGTACATAAAACTATCAATAAAGTTACCATATGTCATTGAATGAATGATTACGATGACGTACACCAAGAGGATTTCAGTATACCAGTAGTGATCCGAGTTGTAAAATAACTACATAACAAAATTTTAACTTCGTTATAGCACGCATTGTTGTACTACTTCAGATGGGACTCATCAATAGGAATTCACTTTTGATGTTGATTCTAAGTGAAAGCGCTGCTAATGTTCATTGGCCGCTATTAACTATTATCATAGAATTCAGAAAGACTAAGCTAAATTATAAACAGATATTGATATTGAACGAATCGCATCGACTATAGCCAAGCGTTCGCAGTATAGTAGGCCACATACTCTATACTCTAGGGCATGTCGGTGAATTAAAAAATTCGACGAGTTGTAATATAGAAATTTGTGTGTTTTTTTTTCAAGAAAAATCAACGAAATTAACACTACAAAAAGAAATTTACACTACATGAACTTCACATAATTTAAAAACTTAAATTATGTCATAATACATTAAAGACATGTAAATTTATGTTTCATTTAATGTCTATAATGTTATACGAGTACATAAAATAATTATGAATTTATATAATGACTACATAAGTTCTTAAATTGTTGAACAACACAAAATTACACCATTTTTATAAATGTTAACATAAAATGTGATTAAATTGCTGGAAAAATATCCTGTCGCATAATTTATTATAAAAGTAATTTATAATGCAATTATTTTAAAATTAAAATATTTATGGACTTCTGTTATTTTCTGTGTAAAATTCTAGACTGTCTCTATTATAATATTAATGACAAGTGAATTATAAATCCAATGAATAAAATATGTTTGAAGAACATTAATTTAAAATGTTTTAGGCACGTTAATGCGGAATATTGAATTTCGTTCAATGTTTTAATAACATTTGATTTACTGACCAAAATATAATTCACATAATATTACAACACGATAACAATATCAATATTTATAAGAACGAACTCAAATGAACGTAACTGCAATTATTCGTTATCAGCTCGTATGGATAACTTTATCGCAACGTTATCAAATGTTCGGCAAAATAAATTAAATGAACAGACTCTTAATATTATGTAGTTATTAGTCGTCTAGACTAAAATTCTGTCCCAAAATGTCAGACATTAACCACTAAACATTTATAAAAATACATGGTTTTCAGTACAATAACTGATCAAATTTCACATTCTCTTTAGGGTTACTATCATCTCTGTACATTACCAGAAAATGTACACAGCCACCAAAACGGCTCGTGTAATATATTTAAAACTACTTGTATCTATGATTCGGAACTACAACAAGTTTTGCATTTAAGCGACAGGGAGACTCTAACATTGATTCAATCGTACACAATAACAACAATAATTCAGGACGGTGTCAATTGTCACACCTCTTTAAATTAAATTAAACTAAATGTTTTAAAGCACTTACTACTTACTTTCATCAACTTAACCTAAACACCGCAAGGACGCATAGTGTCATTACGATGTTAATTTACTGTTTCTAATATACATATGACAACAAATAACCAAAATTGCAAATTAGCAACTGGAAAATATAAGATCAATCATAATTATTCGGTTATGTATTTGAATACTTTTGTAGAGTGTTGTATAAATCCCTATAGTTTATTGCGAAGATGTATTTTTAATTAGGTATGTAGTTACAGGCAAAGGCAAATAAACATTGTGGCGTTCAGATAAAGAATAAATTTTTACTTTATTTTCAATAAGATTCGAACTTTGGTCGTACATACTCTATGACGACCACATACCAGGTAGTTTTTCAATAAGCCGTAATAACTGGTAACAACTTATTTTAAATTTAATCAAGAGTATCAAAATTTCAAATAATGTATGCATATAAGTAGGTTTAATATAATAACATATTCATAGAAAAGAAAATCTTCGATTTTCATTTCCATGTCATATGCTTAAGGTTCCAATAAAATTTCCTAAATAGAATATTTGGTTATTTTAGAAACGATCCTCACCTGTTTATGTGGAAAGACTTTCAGTTGTAAATATTGAAAATTTAATAAGTACGAGTATTTCATTACTTACGTTACCTCATAGTAGCAATATGTAAAAATATATAGGAACTTAATCTTTAAAGACTTTTCGATATTACATTATTTGCATGTACTATTTTTATTTCTGTGGCATTATTCACCGGATTCATCTTCAAATAGGTCGAAATTAGTGAAATCTATGTTCGACAATTGTCAAGTAATTTAATTATTCGCAATGAATGTGGCAAATTCGTAAGAATGTACTTTAGTTGTTAATGGCATTAGTTGAGTTGCGCTTGTATGGTAACTGAGTTGAATGTTATTGTGCATTCAGTCACAACATTTAATGCTAGGATTTTCAAAATTCCTGGACACCTTCAGAAACTCTGCAGTACACTAAGTTGTAACTGAAGTAGCTTCTACTCATTTGTGAATCAAGTAGATGTTAAGTTTTTGTTCCAAAATGAATTTTCTTTACATAAAACTAATCATATAAATTTTTTTTCATTTCCATTATCGTATAACATTCAGAATCCTTTAATGAAGCCCGTATTTTATTTAATAAATGAGCTTTTAAATGCTATATTCATTTATGCTTTATTATACATTTTAAGAATGATTATAATAATGGGCATTCCTATCCTTTAAAAAAAGGACTCGTGTACTAAAATGTTAGTTAAAAAAATGGAGCATTTCCACATTTTCCATACAAATACGAGTAAAATTCAAACAATAAAATTGGCCATAATAGGCTCATGGTAATAAAGTCATCAAATTTTCTTACTAAATGGTTTGAATACGTACTGAATGAACTTGCTAAAAGTTCAAAATTTTCACTTTAGACAGAGCTACAGTTGTTTGAGAAAGAATTTTCCATAGCTGTTAAAATTATATATAAATTGCGAGTATATTACGACTAGCACAATAAACTTATTTTATCATTAAAAGTAACCTACGAGTACATACCTTAATACTATATAATTAGTAATAACTGCAACTTACCTATAAATAAATAGAAAAGAAGCAAATATTAAAAAAATGTATTTAGCTTTAAATAATTAAATATATGTACTAATTTTAAGGGTAAATAAACTTAAAAATAAAACCGCATCCCAGTACTGGTACAATCAATTGTAATGTACCGCTATTCAAAAGAATTCGCCTCTTATTTTCTAAACAGCAACAATATCGCGGCAAATGTCAAAATTTGCCACTCATATTTCAGTACATTCAAACTATCCCGTTGATTAACTTAGTCTTGACCGGTATACTTCACTGAAAAGGTGACAGCAGCAGCAAAGGTTCGAGCCTGAAGTATGAATGTATAGAAACTAAGCGAAACTGTGAAAAGGCAAGACACAAAAGGTGTAAATTGAACAAACATTTTACAATTTCCAAGTGCAATATGATTCATTTTACATATTAACAAATAGGTAAATTAATTGAAATAAATAAAATGCAATAAGCAGTAACTTAAGACCTTATACGTACATATCAATTAAATAAATGCATAATTAATTAACATAGAATTATGCGTTTCAAGTTCTTACATTTCCTAATTCTTTACTTCATTACAATAGCATTTGTCAGCAAAATTTATATACAATGCAAGTGCATTTATATAAATGCAATACATTAATTAAGTAAGCTCATTAATAGCAACAAGTTCTTAAAATACAGTAATACTTAAGAATTGGAATAATTCGTTGATGTTGTAATGCAATGACGTCCAAATTAATGATTGTCTTTTGTTTCATAATATTATGCAATCACTTTTGTTATGTTGAGTCTGAAATTGAAATTGTACGAAAATTAAGTGATATTCTACAAAAGGGTAAAGATTTGTTTCTATCTAATGTTGGTGTTAAAGTTGCTGGCCGATTATTTTCTCGAATACCAAATCCAGCACAAATTTTTAATTTTGCCAAACAAACATTACTGGGATTTCCACAAGAGATTATTGCATTTTCGATTCATCAAATGTGTAAGTATATCACATTAAAATTTAAAACTATTAAAAATTTATGATCCTATATGTTCCCGCGTGGAGTTAAAGGTCGTTATACGAAAAAAATGACCAATCATTAACTATAGTGGTTATCAATTTAACACATAGGTAGTGCAGCCGCAAATATAAATGCAATTCGTCCAATATATACACCAAGTATAGAAGATATGAATTTCCTGTTGATGACACCAGACGATCACAATATTTCGATACCATTGAAAAGACCCTACGACTTATGGAATCATGCAAAATTTCGTATGAATTGGAAAGTTATTATTTTAGTTACCGGATGGAATTCAAATATTAATGATTCAAATGATGCAACTGAAACCCTATTTGAAGCATACCGTTGCAGGGACGACTATAACTTTGTTGTATGTATAAATTTCTGATTTATTATTTGTGTAATATAACAAACTGAGCTCAGACCTACCATTATTACCAGAATTTTATCAAAAATTTCATTGTCATAATAATAATGTAAAACATTACTTTATTGCTTAGTAATAAACCAACTACTGCTTTATTTCTAAGATGATAAATCGTAATAAAATTTTTAATCACAGGTTATCGATACCGCTTCCTATGTGGACTCATTGTATATGTGGTCAGCATTTAATACAAAAGCAATTGGTGAAATAATTGGTGATGCTATATATCATCTAATAAAATATGTATCACTAGAAGACATTCATTTAATTGGTTAGTAAATAAATTTCAGTATAAATGAGTCTGAAAATATATGAATATAATGGAAAGTGAATTAATTTAGGACACAGTTTGGGTGCACATATTTGTGGAGAAGCAGGCAGAACATTCACCACATTAACAAACAGATCGTTACCAAGAATAACTGGATTAGATCCGGCAAGACCGTGTTTTAGTGAAGGTCATCGATTAACAAATTTACAACGAGGCGATGCTGAATTTGTGGACATTATTCACACTAATTCTGGAATATTGGGAATATTTGTGCCAATAGGTGATGTAGACTTTTATCCAAATGGGTAGGAAAATATTTATTTTTAAGTTTATAATTTTTTCTTTGCTTTTATCTTTTATTAAAATTTTTGAATAAATGGAATTTTTAGCCGAGATTCATTGCAACCTGGATGTTGGACTATAATATGTGCACATAGTCGATCATATCAATTTTATGCGGAAACCGTTTATCCGGGGAATGAAAACAATTTCATTGCAACACAATGTAATTCAATTACTGATTATACATTGGGGTATTGTCAGGGGCGTAATGTCTCAATGGGCATTGCAACTCCAACATCAACACGTGGCAATTATTATTTAACTACAAATACAATGGCACCGTTTGGGAAGCAAAAGCATAAAAAGAATTCATTATTGGTGTCAAAATGTAAAATGCCAATTCACCAGAGAAATCATATAAGTAGGGAATGAAATTTAATATATTTAAAAGTAAGCAATGTGAAATCTGAAATATGTTATTAATTATTTCTATAATTTAAGTTCCTTTAAAATATATACGAAGCTTTTATTTTGAATAATTAGAGAAAACCAAATTTTTGAATGAAAAATATATCTCATAAATCTTATTCGTGATTATGCAAATGACAACAGATCATCATCATATTGACTGTTACTTTACGTGGTAACATCTGTTCAGCAATATTATTCCTTTCCATCTCATACCAGTGGTACAACATTTCTCAATGAAAGTTCTTCGCCACGTTCTTATTCGATTCCAGTTAAGTACGTACATTACAATGTTGCATTGCACTAATGCAGGCACCATAAAATAAATCTGATTGCATTAGGATTGTACTTAGGACTGTTCGTTTGTGGTTTTTTTTTTTTTTGCACATTTTAATGTACCGCGGATTCGTTATTGTTTAATACATTTTTCATCTCTCCGTTAATGGACGTCGTGAAAATAATTTGCATGAGAAACGTCAACAAATGACGGATTGTATGGAAATAATATAATGACTTTTACCATACAAAACAAACGCGATTTGGAACTTGTAAAGAAAGTTAGAACGATGAAATTTGCAGCAATCATAATCTTGTGATTGGTTGCATTTTATTTGCGTATAAAAGCGAAAAGCACATAGCGGTGAGAACAGTAGGTAGGAGAATAAATGAAGTGAAATTTTTGTTCAGAGATCGTGGACAATGACAGTTGTTTGTTGACGTTCATCATCATGTTATATACACGATGTAAGGTGATTATAGAATTTTTAGATTATAGAAGATTGAGTGAAATTATAATGGATGAACGTACCGAAACATGATTGGACAGTCGGTCAAATAGATGCAAAGACGATGGGTGGAACGGCGGATTGAAGAACGGGTCGAAAGGCGGATTGAAGGACGGGTGGAAAGGCGGATTGAAGGACGGGTGGAAAGGCGGATTGAAGGACGGGTGGAAAGGCGGATTGAAGGACGGGTGGAAAGGCGGGTTGAATGACGGGTGGAAAGGCGGATTGAAGGACGGGTGGAAAGGCGGATTGATGGAAGGATGAAGGACAGATTAAAGGACAGATGGAACAAGTGATAAACGGATGGTAAAATTTATGAACGGATGAATAATCACGATCATATTGGCTGTAATCATTGCCATTTGATTGCTATTATTAACATTTACATTTTAAATAATCATGTACATAACCTTCATATAGTAAAACAATATATTCTATAAATTGTAATACATACCGAGTACTATAGTCATAATTTATTTTATTTTATATTCACGTCTAATTAATACGTCGAAATTGAACTAGTTTGTACATAGGAATGCAATTACATAAATATGTATTTATCGCGATGCATAAATGCATTAAATAATTAGTTCGATATTTATTTTTCTTGTATTATTTTGCTTTCGAAAAAATATAATATTTTACATTTAACTATAAATTTATTGATATGAGACTAGAACAATTGATAATGAACTGAATGTTAAAGATCAAAGTGGAAAATTTGACTGAAGAGATTACAAAGTTTTGTGTCACAAAATGATAACAATATGATGGAAATTATGAAGACTGAGTTAATGTTAATGTGATCAGAAGAAAGTAATGCAAATTAAATACGAGCTAAATAAGCGAAGGCAGTTATTATCAATTTAATCAATCGAAACAGATGAACTCAGAGCAACGTGACCTACGAACCATAATCAGCAACTCAATCTGTAGTTACCCTATTTGTTGTAGTTCATCTTCAGTGATTCGTGTGAATTTTTTTTTTGTACTGTGTGTACTGTACATAATCCATACTTCATCAATTTTTAATGAATTCATTTGGAGAAATGTATATTGAGTCTGATGAGATGTAATAAATAGGTACACATATATTATTGTTGATGGGAAGGCTTGTGTAAAGTGGATATTGCTTGCAATAACTATTCGATACCAATTGTCGAATGTGGCATCGTCGACGTAAAATAAATTATCACCGAAAATTCGAATTTAAATATTTGAACTGAACGTCTATAAAGTTTTATGCAATATCTCAAAGAATTAGCAAACTTATTGAATTTCCGTCGCTATAATTTACATAAATCCATTTTTTATAGATAACATTTCCTTCATTTATTTTTACTATAGCCATTAAGATAAATTATGACCTTTGCTACAAATCTCAATAAATATATACTTAACTTCGCTTAGTTTTGGTTAGTTAATTTTTAAAATTTAAACAAAATAAGCTTAAAATTTTACTTAGTAGAGTAGTGTCGGCTTGTTAAATATGACGAAGTATTTTGAATTTTATATATTAGTGAAACTGATTGTGTTGTGCAATTCTTTCGGTTTAAAAGATTTAACATCTTCTGCAATTAATGTAACGAGTGGATTCGTTTCTAAAGTACCAGATATAATTCCTAGTCCAGCAACGATCTTCTCAACGAGTAAAAATGTTATTGCCGGCTATCCATTTGATGTAGCATTTAGAGCTATAAATATTGCATGTAAGTTCCAAATAATTTTATTTTATGGATTACATAATTATTATTATAGTGTAAAGTAGTTATCATATGGACGTATATCTTTCTTTTGGGCAACATACTACAAAAAATGACTACATGCGGTCAAACGAAGCGAATTCATATTTTGTGATGTTTAATCTATTGCAAGATAGACTCTGATTGGTCGAACAAAAATCGCTGCACCTATGTTTCAAAACATTTAATGTCACTAATTTTTTGAAATAAAATCTACAAATAAATTATTAAATTAAGTAATTTTCAAATATTAGGTTCAACAGCAGTTTCTGAAAGTGCTGTCAAGCCACGAATATCACCAGATTTGCATAAAATGAATTTTTTACTAATAAAATCGGCAACAGAAAATTACTCATTTCCTTTGGAAGATCCTAAACTATTATGGGAACATGCAAGATTCGATAAGAATTTGAAAACCACTATCTTAGTTACAGGATGGACCACTAATTATGAAACAACTGAGAATAGTGCAATGAATATAGTAGCCGAAGCGTATGTATGCCGAGGAGAACACAATTTTATTGTAAGTTTTTAATTATTATTTTTTAATGTTATTACTTAGATATTGCAACTCGATATAACAAGGTCCTCTTCCAACCTAGACGACTCGTAAACAGTTAGAAACCATAATGAATGTACATCAAATTTTCTGAATGTTAAAAATAAGTATATTTCGAAGCATCATTAGTTTAATCTATACAAAATTATAATACCCTGAAAGAAATAGAGAGACTGTCGTGCCGAAAAATCAGAGATCCTATTTCGCAAATCAAGACGAATACCACAATAGGACAGTTTTAAACCTATAACGTCATGTCAAACTCTGTCTTAATGAGCCTTTAATACATCCCATGAAATCACGCGTATCTCACCAAGCATATGCAATTATCTACTGCAGAATTTATTGCATATCTCTATGACTAAAAATTAGTACATGCAAAGAAGTAGTCATCACATGGTATTAAATTTGAGAATAGTTGCGCGCTTAAAAATGAATAAATAATAAAATAATAATTGAAAATTTCTTTTATTTTGGCAGGTCATTGATACAGCTGAATTTTTGGACACATTATACAGTTGGTCAGCATTTAATACCCAAGACATTGGTAAATTAGTTGCTGAAGGATTGACGAAATTAGTGAATACTTATCCATTAGAGAATATTCATTTAGTTGGTAAACGGACGCGACATTCGGTGATTAAAAAGTTTCTAAAATTTTTTATTATCATATTTAGGACACAGTTTAGGTGCACATATCTGTGGTGCAGCTGGTAGACAATTCACTGAATTAACTGGTAAATTTATAAAACGAATAACAGGATTGGACCCTGCAAATCCATGTTTTAACGAAGGTCAACAATTATCGAATTTAGCTAGAGGCGATGCTGATTTTGTTGATATAATTCATACCAATTCTGGTGCACTTGGTAAACGGGATGCATTAGGCGATGCTGATTTCTATCCAAATGGGTTTATAATATTCTTTTCACATTACTTATTTTATATTACTAATAATTTAAAGTTCTAATTTGTTTTCTTCTTCTTTTCTTCTTTCATAGTTTGGATCCTTTACCACCAGGTTGTATAACTATTGTCTGTGCTCATGGACGTGCGTGGGAATTCTTTGCTGAAACTGTATACAAAGAAAATGAAAGATCATTTTTAGGTGTTAAATGTACTTCATTAACAGCATTGAATACAGGTTATTGTAAGGGTCAAGAATATCCTATGGGTTATGCAATTCCATATAATTTGAAAGGAAATTACTTTTTGAAAACTTTGGGCCACAGTCCATTTAGTGCTAATAGTACTGCCAAAGCAAATGTTGTTTGTAAAAATAAATACTAATAAATTTATATATGTGTACAAATTAATTTTTAGTTTACTTGTAAATGATAAACTTGGTGCACATAAGGTAGATAATTTTTCGCAAAAAGAAATAGTTTAAACTACCAGTAGTGTTTCAATAGTGTAATGGTAACGACATAGGCTATGAAATCAGTATAAATAGAAGTTTAAAATGGCCAAATAAATAAAGATCTGAAGAGTAACTTGCAAACAAAACTGATTTTTATTGTTGTAAAATTATGAGGACGAAATTTATGGTAATTCAGTACACCTCCATAACAATATAGAATTTATTTCAAAAAATGTTAATAGAAAACTATCTTGTTTAGCTCGAATATCTGCTAAAATAAGTTGCGACATGAAATACGAAATTATTCTTTCGCTAGCATTAGTCCTTAAAGTTTCACCATCCCATGGTATAATTTCCTTTATTTTTAATAGCTTATAGGTCATTATTTGTTCGATAATCATCAAGGGCCCGCTGCATCGTCATGTCTGAAAAAGTTATTATTCACAATTTGTATTGAAAATAATTTTATAGATTAAAGGATTTTTGAAATTGAAATTGAAATTGAAA
>JANSTX010021317.1:0-15997 GCA_027564355.1 Penthetria funebris
GCCTTTGTTTTTTGTACTTTTAATTAAACTTCTTTAGCTTAAATCCATACTCACAAATTATATAGAATATAAATCAGGTTTTAAAATTTTAAAGTCATAGTTTTTGACGTGAGCAACTAAGCACCTAAGTCTAAGCTAGAGGTTAAATCAAAGTTTACAACCTAAGTACATTTATTTTTGAGAGCTTAAAGCTCAATTTGCACTTAATCTTATGATCTCTGTTGTTTGACAGTTCAATTTCACTTTATAACTTTAAACACCATTCTGAAATTTATATTAAAACACTATTTACAGACTTAATATTGTGCTTCTATAGTTATAGTTACTGTTTAAAGCTCAATTATTGTCTGACGTAACGTGAATGTATTTATTGATATTTAATAACTTCAATGATGTTTTGTGTCAAATATAATACTACCCACAACGGATTTACATCTGAACATAATTATAATAATATCAATCAAATGCATATTCAGCGAACAGCTTTAAAATTAAATACATGGGTCAGTGACGGTTGCTTAAATACTTTTCTAGCCATTGTTTGCTTGAACGGTATTGTTTCACATCAAGAAGCAATGCTATTGTATATCAAAACACGAAATTCAGATTTTTCCATTGTTTTGAAAATTAAAAAAGTAACGTCACTCGCACAATAACTCACAACTAATGAATAGAATTTCATGATAGTTTGACAGCTGTCTTTTGAAGTTTAATAATTTAAAATATCATACATTCCAACAGATAAGAACGGGCCAGGACCGTCAACCCAATTTCAATTAATGTCGATATTCCGTGACTACACGGTGTGTGACGGTGCCGGTCAATGTAAACATTGTCATATTAAATATTTTGGCGTAACGTTTCCCGACTGTGACGTAAATAGACCTTTACTAGTACTAAATTGAAAATTAATTAAATCAATAATTTTAATTAATAATTTATAAAAAAAGAAATTATTATTTATTATTAACAAACATAACAACAAAAACATAAAATAAAAAAAAATATCGATAAAGACATCAATCTCTCTTATTGCTCCTTGCTTGATCAGTGCTAACACTACATAGAGATGTGTTTTTCGAATAATTTAGTTTAGAGTTGCGGATGTCCAAGTTTCTCGACATTTCTTCAAAAACCTTCCAATAGGCGGTGTTCCACCTGGTTATTATTTCATTGCAATATTTGCGATTCTATTATTTGGTATTCTTTCAACATTCTCCAATAACGCCTTCTGGTTCTTGTCCATCTTACTATGTCTTGGGCTTTAAGTTTATGTTTTATAAATTCGTACTTTACCTTCTAACAACATAAACTTGTTTCTTCATATGATGTCACGAATGCATTCAGATATTGATATTGGTTTGATAGCGATCTTCTGCAGTAACATTTCGATAACTGCATGTTTCTGCACCTAGGTTATTTGGCATTAACAATAGATTTTGTTTTGATAGTAGATATCAAATATTAGACGTTGCCAATCGCTTTCATTTTCTGCAATGAGGACAGCATCGTCCGCATAACAAATGATACTGATCAGTCGATTTCTCATTCTATAACCAATTCCATTAGATTTTATTTTCAGTATGATTTTGTTCATAACCATATTAAATAATGTTGGGCTCAATCTATGGCCCATGCCTGATTCCAGTTAATATTGTTTTGTTAACATTTATCTTCTCTATAAGACCAATTATGTTTTGCTAGATGTTTCTTCTAAAATGTTTATAAAATAGTCAAATTGGATGCGGTCGAAAGCATGTGCAAGATCGACGAATATCGAATCAGTAGTTCATCTGTTCTTTCTGAGGCCATTCTGTTCATCGCAAATCTCAGTTTTTTACGTCGCCAATAATTATTCTGATCTTACACAGGGAATCAGATCAGCATATGATCTGTTAGGTACAGGTCATATGCTGAAGAGCTCTTACATCCAAAATTTGTGAGTGATGAAATCTTCTGTCTGTTATAATGTTGTCAATAGTTGACTGTTGACCGCTGGTGTTGTGCTAAGTGTATTTATGGTTATCTTTATGTGAGAAAACGGTATTCTTAATTCGAAGTTCATTGTGCATCATCATTTTCATGAAGTATTTCTTCGATAAATCTTTGTTTAACGCCATTCAATATCAAACTTATTATTATATTATATTATAATTATTTTGTCGTTAGATGAAAGCTATCTAACTCCAGCTGCAAGTTGTTAATACGAAGAACATTAATATATTAAAATAGTAAGATAATAACATATTTACTTACACATATAGTTATAAACACAAAACTTAACCTAAACTAATCTAACCTAAGCTAATCTAACGTAACCTAAATAATTATAGATTTAAGTGTTTTTATAAGTTTTGAAACTGATCCACTTTAATCTTATACGCATCGATAAAAATTGCTATCGACCTTGATAAAACCTTCAAAATCGCCACCCTGAACCAATCGTGACAAAATTCATAATCTGTTGAGGTGACATTTAATATAAAATTTATTATTATTCGCTATAAAACTACGCTACATATTATAGAAATGAGGATGGAGAAGGTTATCAACATTACACAATTTTAACTACCGTGGGAAACATATAGTGCTAGAAACTTTTGCCAACAAAAATGCTAAATAACTAAGCTCAATATGTTGTGATGCAACAAGAGATCAGTAGAAACTTCCCTAAAAATAAAGTGCTTAATTTTAACAAAATTTAAGTCACATTTTAAGTGAAACTCGCATAGTTCAGACAAATTTTTTCTTTCTTTTATTATTGTAAGCTTCAATGATACTGGTAGCATCGCAAAATGCCACAAATGTCATAAAGATTCTGCAACAACATCAGAAATTGTTCAAAAGGAACGAATTAAAAGAAGTCCACATGTGAGTACTGCAAGGCGTAAACGGTAACCAGCAATTGTACCAAAAAAAAGGTGAGGTGCAAAACGATGCATTGCCACAAACTATTTGTTTCCAACGGATGAACAACAGAACTCGGTGCCATCGTATAAACATCGTATAAAGCTAATGTAATACAACAATTTTTGAAAAAATTACATTCCACATTAATTTAATCGCTACAATGATCACTATACTTACCAGTGTAGTGTTCAAGATATTGAAGTCAGCGCCTCGGCGGGAAAGACAACGAATTCCACAAATTGACATTCATGCAACATGCGACGGCATTCATTAGAAGACGTGATGACATTATCCACGTCAAAAGTCGCCATATTGTAAGATACTTATCAGATACAGTAAGATACTTTTGATATGTATTTTCATATTATATTTTCTAAAAATATTCACAATTAACAAAAATACGACAAAACACTTGGGGTGTCTTTTCACATGTTTCGAGCTGTGACTGACAATAATAAATGGGTCCGTGATGGGTCAAGTCGTCGTCGTCGTTTTTTTCAAAGCGGACCTTGTATGCTGCGAGAACGAAGTAAAAAAGTAATGGCTATCAATGAACAATGCTTAAAAAAAATGCAATGAAACCAATTTTTCACATTAAACCCTCAATTATAATAGTATGAAATTATTTAAAACTTACTTGTACACATAAATGTTTGTGCGATTTTAGAATGCAATTAATGATGATCTGATGATATTGTTTTCACATACACAAGATCCCGTTAGTGCCATTTATGTACAACTAACTCCAATTTAGTGGACACCGAAGTAAGTAAATAAATGGTCGAGATGATATGATGAATATCAAAAGCTACTGTTCATTGATTACACAATCCCTAATGAAAATTTAAAAAGTAACTCTTCTAATGTGAAAAAAGCTTTATAAAACCCTGAAGTACTATAAAAAATACTATCATTATTTTCATAAAAACAGCCTGTCTAAAATTCAATTTACATATAATCACTTGACCAATTTACCATTATCTCTAGAGACTGCAGATTAAAATCTAATAAATCATAAAGGCACAAACATATGTAGTATGCTCTTTTCGTATGTACATTTTAGGGGTATTATTATGAGCTGCTAACATAAAATACACCCATTGTATTACAGTATAAAGTAATACATTTTTAATATTTTTATTATATAATATTTCATCCCTTAAATTCTAAGAAATTAATTATTTTAAACATAAAATGGACATATTATAAATAACATTCTCATCTTTTTTCTTTTTTTTTTTTAATTACTTCGATAAAATTAAATTCGGTAAACAAAATAAATTACCATGAAACTTCACATAAAACCCTTCTTCGTTCGTTCCCATAACCAAAAAACAAAATCAACCAAGGGAATTAATGTGTTTTAGGGTGGTTTTTTGGGATGCCATCAATTATCCAAACAATTATATCTTCAATCAAAATCACATGGTTGTTAATGTTATTATAGTTGAATGATGAAAATGCTAAAACAAAACTTTCACTCACAAACTTGGGCTGATGTTCCTTTCTTACTGAAATTTCTAAGTTATACTTAAAGTTCTTAACTCTATTGATATGTGTCTACTGTACATCCTTCTTAGCACCTGCTATTCAGACCAATACGTGTATATATAAATAGATAATCATCATATCTAACCTAATGTTATACTTAAATTACGTTATACTCGTTCGTCCTTATAATTTAGGGATATTAACTAAAATATAGGATTTAATATTCATTGAAAACCAAGCAAAAGATATTGACAAAACAGCTTAAGTTAGTTATATAGAAATACAAGTGTATTCCATTTATGTGCATATTTGAAAATATCCCTTAAATTATCATTTATTCTGCAAATGCTATATACGGGAATAACGTATACACATTTAGTCATATACCAATGTAATTTAATATATGAATGCTGTATAAAACGTGGCAACCATCATAATCCCTGTAATCCAAATGGTACCATGATAAAATGCCCTATCACTCATATCTGCTCTTAATATATGTATATATTGGGTATGATATATATCAACTTCTGCCTTCATTTGTACACATATTTATTGTAATGATTGTTCATTTCAGAACATACAAAAATGAAATTCCTTCATATTGGAGTATACCAGACGAGTAAAAAACGTGATGTAATATTTTTTTGGCAGCTGTCCTAGTGTACGAACTATAGATTTAGCTATTATTGTGAATCATATTGTCAGTTTAGTTTTAGAAATGCAACCATCATTGCATATGTTATTTGTCGACTTCCAGTAGTATAGTATTGATCGTGATCTAATGTGGGTAATTCCAGAATATTTTTCAATGCCGTCTAAACTGATCAATATTATCCGCGGTCGAAATCCTGATTCACAATGAAGAGTTTTGCATCGTAGAAGGCTTAGTAATATTTTCATTGTACATTCGGTATAAAACACGGATGTATATATCACCGCAATTGGTGCTATTCATCGTGGACTGGATTATGATCAAAGTAAATACTGCTTGACATCAGTGACATTAGCTGCCATAGCAAACTAAGTCAGATAATATAATGAAATTGAAAACACTTGTGGCATACGACTCACATGGCGGTCTAAAGATCAATGTTTCAAAGACAAAAGTAATGAAAATTTATTCATCTATGACATGTTCACTTGTCGTCAATGATAGATGAATTAGATGACTTTCAATATTTGGAAAGTTTTTTCGACAATTAATGAAAAGGCTAAATCAGATTTGAAGGTCCGCATACAGAAGGTTCAGCAAATAATTGATATGTTGAGTAGAAAGTTAAAAAAATCTCATCTGTAAAAAAAAAAACAAGTTTTTCGGCATAATATTTTGGTGAAAAACAATATCAAATGAGAATTTGTGGAGACTTTAAGATCCGTTGAACCAAATTATCAATATGAGATAGTGAAATTGAATCGGCGACTATAGTTGATAATATTATAAAATACGCACTTGGACTCGTATCACTATGTGATGTGGTGGATGTGAAGGAACTGCACAGATAAATAATTTTGATTGGAAATGCTCAATTTATCATTTCATGAAATGTATGTGCCATTTGGTATTCCAAATTCTTGCCTCGTTGTTTGTATTGCGTTATTGCGTCTATTGGAAAAAAAAATCTTTTCTAATATTTCATGTTCTTTACCTCATTCATTTATTGCCTATCATATACTACAGGGCATCATACAATCGACGAACCAATTTTCATTAGTATCGTCTTTGAAATATGTATACTATACTCCATTAGTCGCTACACTTTTAATACCATATATGTTCCTGATCGTGTTAACGGATAAATAAAATGGTGAAGATCAGAATTTTCAAATTAACTAGTACATTGAACGAGTGTTCTAAGTTGAACCTGGTGTTATTGAATGCTGAATTACACTCAGATAGATACATTATTTGTTATGTCCAATCCAATTTTATGTTCTATGTTAATCCATCGCGACTACATCCAATAGACTACACACACATCACTATTTGATGGTCTAACGTACCAATAAATTTAAATTTTAATTCATGATTTAATGATAATTATAAGAATTTATTTGCGAATTTTAGGTTATCAATTTATTTTACCTATAGAATACAAATTTATCGATTTTTTTATGTAGTTTTGTAATACAGGAATATAGTATTTCATTGGAATACTATAACAATTGATCACTTTGTAGATTTTAAGAACTGGATCAAAAATATCTGCCGAAGATTCGAAATTCGCAGTAGCAGAGTCACTAATTCCATGATGTATACAGTATCCTAAGAAAATATAAATCGGGTGCTCCGAGTTTGAACGCATTGATACTTAACTTCCTACTCATTATTATTTCAAACATACTGAGCACATGTTTTAACAGATTTGAAGCAAATCTCATGATGTTCTTACTTAAAATCTTTTAAATATGTTAAGGGCTTGCCATACAGGAATCACGTTCGCGTACTATTCAAATTTTTACACAAATACTACTCTGAATATATAGTTTTAAAAAAAATCAAGAAATAATAAGAATAAAAAGAAATAAATTAAAAACTGTAATTTCGCGTTGTTAGTTCAAAAATAATATACTAGTTTCAAAAAATTTTTAAATTGTACTAGAGTGTATTCGCGTTATATGCGACGCGAATAATATTTTGGTCGTCAACATAACCTCTAAAACATAAATATAAAACACTATTAACACAGAGTAGGGTTATGGTGAACGCAACGCGAACATTCGCTCGCGTAGAACTTTGGTATGGCACACCCATTTATACAATCGTTTAATAAGCTGATTGATCGATAATTTTCAGCATCTTTCTTATGCAATAGTGTAATCACGATGTTATTTCATTCATCAGAATTAATTGAATTTTATAAACAGGAATTTAAATGATGACATTGCATTATTACCTCCCTTCCTAATCGCCATACTTGCCTTACTATTTGTCAATTGTGACAACATTCTTATAAGTTTATTCTATAATATCGTCTGATCTCATATTACATTATTTGAAAATGTATTTTCTTTCATCCCAACAAATACGCTCACTAATTAGCCAATTTTAACATTTTCATATGTTAAAATTGGCTGTTTTCATTGTTGCTGAAAACGAATATAATCCACCTTGGGTAACTTCATCGTAAACATTTGTACTGTGTGACACGCTAATTTAGTTCTGTCATTAAGGGTCGGTACATACTCATTCCGAATACATATCCTGTGAAATCTTCTAAGTAATGTCCAATTGAACAATTGAAATAAAAGCATTTCATAATATAACGTCCTTTACAAGAGAACAATCATGCTGGATAATAAATAGTGTACTTAACTATAAAATGATATTTGAAAGAAATGAAAGTTTTAAAACTTCTTTCGGACGATAAGTAGCTTATACTCGAAAATACCATTGTGTACATTAAAATTAATTAGAAACTTGTATCGTAATAACCATGTAATACTCTCTTTTTTAAATGGACTGAATAAAAATGCCCTTATATAATACGGGTGGATATTACCCGTACCAGTATTTGCTGGCAGTAACATAAATTTATTATGATTTTTCATCTATAAAAATGTATAAACTTGGAAAATTCTATTAAAGGAAAAGTTTGATATTACAATTACGTAAAAGGACAAGTGTTTACATACCACAGTAACTCGAATATCGGAACTCATAATTTTGTTGTATAGTACCAACAAGTTTATGAGTAACATTAATATTTTAAAATATATTTTTTTTTTTGTTAAAAAAAAACTTTTTTCTATTAGAATTTTATTTCTACAAGAATCTATTAATTATTTCTGCATTTCAGTTCAGGGCAAGGACAAAAAGCACATTCAATTGATATTTTTTTATTATTTCATAAAGTTTTATTTACAGTAAATTTTCAATGGAGTTCGCAATGTTGTTGAGAAGATCATACACATCATCATCTCAACCATTACTCCGCGCGGGAACCATAGGGCATAAACTCACAATCGTCATTGTTTGCGATTTCTAGTCAGTAACTTCAATTTAGTCCATATCTTATCACCGGCACCAGCAGCGGTAATTATAGTTCTTCGCCATATTATTTTTGGTCGACTAGTTGACGAATAGAGTGGCCGACTATCATTGAAGTTGCTCAACCAATCTTTGAGTTTACATTTGATATTTGATTCATATTTGAAATGGCAAATTAACATCGTAATGCCGCCTTATGCGCCCTCGAGGCGTGAAGGTTTAGATGAGATGATGAATAATATTTTTAAAGTGCTTACGCCGTAGTTTTCCCAATCTTTTTGCACTTGTCTATACTCGGTTCGTAGATTGTGTAATTCTGAAATCATTAATTTTATATTTTATGTTTTTTCTTATCATTATTAAAATCCATGTGTTGATTAATAAGATAAATATCGTTTTGTTGATGCAAATTTGTTTCTAACAACTCAGGTTTAAAATCGTTGTCGACTTACGTAAGCTAAACGTCGTCATTAGATGCCCGCTTAATCTGAGCTAATTGTTAATATTTCATGGTTTTTTGGCAGTGCGAGTTACTGTCCAACATCGGCTTTGTTGGTAAAAATTGATGTCAGTTCCTAAATATGAATAAATTTGAAATACTAAACTTCGCCCTAGTACTTATTATTTTAACTGATGTGGATTTGGTGATGGTAATTTATAACTTTCTATTGACGACCATAAAATTAAAGAAATAAATTACCCATTCTGGAAATATCCTAGCTTTCTCTTTAGATCGTTAAATATTAGTAACAAATTTTAGCCTTTGTTAAATATTTATCTAAGAATCTAGAAATTTTTTAATTCATTAAATAAATTAATTATAAGAAGTTCTGGATTTTTAAAGAGATTATTAAATTTTATTAATTTAAACAAATATTTGTCCACTTTCGTTACAATATTCTGTATAATTTAATGAAATAATATACAGGACTTTAAGGAAATGAAGGAAACATTAAAATATTGAAAATTAAAATTGACTGGAAAAGGAAATGACTTGCTTAGGGTGAGTGGGTGTCCCACTGCTACTTGCTAACACTAACAAAGTAAAAAATCATTATTTATTTATGCGTTAATGTTTAAAGTGGTATCGAATAAAATCCCTCCAATGGCATAAATACAATTTGAAGTATTTAAATCATTCATGAATAAACAATTTATTGATCTTTGTGTATAATTGTTTGTAAAATAAATTTAATTAAAATGAATTTCAAATTATATCAAAAGAATTATTTAATTTTTTTTAATTCCTTATTGGATAATTTGGATTCAAGGCTGACGAATTTAGTGACCGACAATCATCGAGATTACTTAACACAACTTTATCTATACGCACTGTGGTGTCACCGGTAATTCAACTATGATTTATTAGCGAGATTAAAATAATGGTGATAATATTGTATTTTTTGACTGGTTGAGGAACTATCTCACTTATATACTAGGTACTATACTGGAATAAGAAAGAATAAAAGAGGAAACTTAACTAAAGTGGGTCACAATACTTAGGAGCAAGCAACATTATTGATTTCAAAATATTTCATAGGTGGCACTTCTGATCTTACGAATATAATGGACATGGTCAATTTTAAACAAATTATGGCTTATAAAAAAAAAAACGCCTTTATTTCTATGAAAAAATTACAAATAGGAACTACAATTGAATAAAACGAAGGCTAAAAATATCAGATAGAATACGACTGACCTGTATAAAATCTAAAGAAAATCAAAGAGAACATCTGGGAAAACTATCTTTGTGAGAACCTTAATATAATGGCAGGCATTGCCACGGTACGAAACACTATCACAAGGATAACTTTCGCGTTTAGTCTATGACAGTACTGAAACAGCATTGAGAGAAGCAGGTTAAAACGTAATTAGTTTTATTACTTATGAATGGAAGGAATATATTAGTAATGACAAGTGGAATTTAATAACAAGATGACAAATTAAAAGAAAAATTAACAATAGAAATGCGATGGATCAACAGAATGTGGTCAAAGTTAATAAAAGTGTATGGTGTGATTAACGCAATTTTCTTGAAAGCATTGAAAATCGGGTACAACAATATGCAGCAACCTAAACGAAATTTTATCATCTGGTAAGCAATCTAACCAAAGTGTAGTTAGAACAGAACATCGATCTAGGAACGATATGCTGATTTCATATGATATGGTGTTGAAACAAATCTACGATTCAGTTTACAAAACACTCGAAATTATTGGTGTATGCTGAATAGAGTCTTGTGGGTTATCTTAAATTAATAATTTAGCCTTTATACTCGTATATTACTCTTCAACTCGAATTCGTTTAGCGATGAGGACGCCATTAGGAGTTGAGATGGAGGAGCTATATGTAAACTAAACAGCTTCACACACCCATATTTGTGTACAGATCCTATCACAAACAGCAAATTGACTGTTAGTTTAATTAGTAATTGTTAGTACTATTATAAATCATTGCGGTCGCGGTTAGAATCAAGTACAGGCGTGAATTGAATTTCTGGCAAAGTGCCTGTAATACCTTCAAATGGTAGCCACCGATTATGATACTTACTTCTAATCAGACACGGCTATAATTACAGGGACGAAAGGATGCGGTTGGAAACCCAATTTAGGAATTAATATCTAACTCCATCAACCTAGGCAACACAAAGTTTGCATCTTGCACTGCTGAAAAACTTAATTGCTCGAGAAATGTCAACAAACGCAATTTGACCGGATGGGAATACGATGGAGACATTTGACTTGCCTGAACGGGCAGGATTTGGAACCTGAAACGTTAGAACCGACGAAACTAGTGCAGTTGGCTCAAAAATTGACTCGATATTTTTGGGTTGATCAAGATTCGATGGAAGGAAAACGGATAAATGGTAAAACTCTTTTGTTTTCCCTAAAACCGCGTCACATGAACAGTAGTGGTCGATTTATTGCTAAGTGTCTCTGCAAAGCGCAGTTTTGTCGACTGGAAGTCGATATTAGATTGAATAAGCAAAAGTAGTTTTAAATTTGTAACAGTTTACAGACCTACATAGCAGACATCGTCTCATGATAAGGAGGCTCTATATAGTCAACTCACACTACCTTGTTGAGATTAACAGAACGTATATTAGCCTATGCATAGGTGACGCTAATGCAAATGTTGCCTCGAACAACATGGGTTCGACAAGTAGAAGAAACATCAAAAGCGCGATTAACAACATCAATGTGATAGACTAAAAGCATCTACAGACAGAATATTACAAATGTAGAGTTTTGATGTTTAGATATTTTTGATGTACATTCGGGTGTATAACAGGGATGTATACTGTCGCCACTATTGTTCCTGCTCGTGTTGGACTGGGTTATGATCAAAGTAAACTCTGAACCGCATAGTAACACATGGGCTGCAACTGGCCGAATTAAAGATCTTGACTTCGCTGATGGCATTGTGTCGGACTTTCGTGAAATACGGTTCACAAGTCGGTCTAAATATTAATGGTTTAATGACGAAACTAATGAAAATTGGTACGTTGAAGAGGTGTTTACTTACAGTCAGCGGCAAGGTAACAGATGGATTAGAGGACTTCCAATATTTGGGAAGTTTTTTGAAAATTATTGGTGGTGTTGAACTACATGTATACAGAAAGGTCTGCAAATGTTTGGTATGCTGAATGCAGTCTGGCGGTCGTCGCAAATTTGGAATTTGATCGGCTGAAGCAAACAGTCGGTGATATTGTAAAATACGCACTTGACTGGAATCTGCATTTGGGATACTGGTTCCAGCGGAAGGGGTAAAGTTAAGGTGCTGGTCAGAGATCGTGAAAAATGCCGCTTGTTCGTTGACACCCCATGCTCGCGCGGAGAGTTAGGGCCGAAATGATGATGATTGTAAATCATCATTAAAATCTAGTTAATTGTTAAAATTTTGTATCTTTCTTATTCATGAGTTTGCCCTGAATTTTGCCGTGATGTATATTTTGTTTTAGCTTTACGAATGCACTTTCTGAGTTTTTTTTCTGAAGAAAAATTATATATCAGATCAGCTTATTACGGAAAATTTGTTTTGTCATCAATATCGGATGCCATCAACATTTGTTTTTGATTCATAGGAATCACAGTATTTTATAAATTCATACCTTTAACCATAATAATATGAATGTCAACCTGATTGATAATAACAGAAAATACAAAGTGCCTATTAAATTAAATTATTCCTTATGCTCTTAACATTATACGGAACTATTTAAATGGGGAAAACTGTCTAAATAAATGAGTTATAAGTAATTTAGTTCTTATTTGATTTAAAGTATGTTGTCAACTTATATAATAAATTCTCCTTTTATTCCTACAGATTTTCTACTTCTTTGCGTACCTTTTCTAAGAGTCAGAGTCCTTCACAATAATATCCTTTCCAATGATTCATAATTATACAATGCAAATATCTTAACGCTAACTCCGTTAAAACGAGGTGGCCGTTTAATAAAAATGGGAGTAGTACTCTAGGTAATGTTTATCTTATGCAATAAAAGCTGTTTTTTAATAAAAGCTTTAAACGCTTTAAGCATTGATAAATTAGACTTTTATAAATGTAAGTTTCTATTATATCAATTCATTCAATCCATGTTATAGAAACTTTGCGAAAATGTATTTAGAAAATCTATGAATATTACAAAATATCTGAAATAAATTGCGAGTTCAAATTTCCTGGCGTATATACGCGTCTATAGAAGTATATACTAAATAGAACCCATTTCAAGAAGTGACACATAGTTGAAGGAAAAATAAAAATGTCTCAATGATTTTCAATCATACTTCGTGTATATTTACTGTTTTGAATTGACCAAGAAACCATTAAAAGAAGATGAAAATTGACATTTTTTGTGATTTCCGAAATTATATTTACGTATATTTCAAATAATTATAGTCAATGTCGCAGTTCAATATAATAAATAATGTACTGTACATTGAAATTCTGTACTGTCCTTGAATTTTTTTATATATCTGCCAATGAGAATTTATTATGTATCTACTAATGGGATCTGGATATTATAAACGTTTGATTTCAAAATAATACATACATCTATCTCAGACAACAAAGCTGTATCTTCAACTGTGCTCTAGATATATCGATTTTGTCGTTCTAGTGGCTATGTTTTCTTGATCAAATCCCATAAAGGTATCACTTGAATATAATTATCAGAACGTTATGTTGTCGACAAAAAATTCCTTTAAGATAGATGATTGCAAATGAATGCTAAAATCAAAGATTATATTCGTGTTATCACCAAAAACGTGGAACGATTGAAGCATACTTCATCTAATTAAATTGAGTCAGGTGGCTCTAGAGTTGAAGACGCACAAACTCTATTATAAATCGAGTCATGTGGACTATTTTAGCTAGTTTATTGTTAACTGTTTCTTCAAGGCGTAGGTTGGCAACTTTACGCCGATATCAAATGTGTAACAATAGTCCAGATTTAACATGTCCATATATCACACATCAATTAGTGAAAGATTAAGATATTCTGTGTTGTATGTTATCATTGATAATTGGATAGTTTAAGTTGACGCTTATGAACGTTAGGATTGGAGCAAGTTAGATTGCGCATTGAGACAATGTGTTGAAAACATCCTTGGTTTTATTACTTATGAAATGACGGAATGCATTAGCACAACAAAAGTGCACAAAAAGGCGTTTTTTTTTTTTTAATTACATTGCAGTACGGTACAATATATACACAACAAATAACATTAGAGGTTTCTGGCAGTTACTATAAAATTGAATGTCCAATTCAATCCAGTGGCGATTTGAGATCGTTTTTTTTTTTTGCGGTTTTATATGATACGAACACACAGTACAAGGTTAAGGGATGGATGTGAAAGTGTAAGTTCGACTGACAATAACTTATAATTCTGAATTTTGTGCAATTTGTAAAATATACAGTTTTACATAGATAAGAACCTTTTATTGCGATATTAATACTTAAAGTCTATTTGCTAAGATTTCGCCAATAACGCAAAAGGATAAAAAGCCATAGCTTTAATAATCATAACAAAATAATAATGTCTATAATATTTTTAAAATTAGATTAATGGAGAGCTTTTAAGTTTCAACTTCAATTTTTGGGAATTCTCTTTATATTATAGTTTTCAATAACGAATTTTTAATCCATTAAGAAACTCTTTGAATTACAGACTTTTAAGGATCTTATTCTTATTATTTTCAGAAAATAAATTCTCTTTGCAAAAAATTAAGTGATTTTGACATGGAAAAAACAACTTTCTAATTTATTGATTTTCGTTTTGGAAATATTTTCAATCAATTATAATGCTCGTTGAAGACGTAAATTTAGAAAGACAAAAATATAAATCCTTTTAAATCCTTTCAATGAATGAAAAACAAAATAAAATACGCTAGATGACAACTACAAAAAAGGTACAAAAGAAGAAAAAAAAAAAATAAGGAAAAATCTTTAAAGATTTACTTTTTCTAATTGTTAATACCTTTGTTGAATATTCTTCTATGTCGACAACTAAAGCATCGCATGAACATCCTTAGATTATAAATGTAAATTAAGATTTCTTTTTTATAATGAATGTTCTCCTTCAACAACATCCTTAAATTATCATAATTTTATCAGATCTGAAAAAGGGAAATGTTTTTCTATATGAAAAATTATACCGAAATTTGTTTTCCATTTTCAGATTAGTCGGAAATCATTTTCAGATTTAAAACACCTAAAACGATTAAGTTTATAAATCGATTCAGTTTATAATACTTTGTAGTATAAATAATTTTAAAAGTAAAATAAAAACAGGAAGAAGCTAGAAGAAGGAAAAACCTAAAGGAGATTTATACGTAAGGGTATTCTTTCTCTTTTTTTTTTTCCTTTTTGCTATCACAAACACAATCTATAATATCATATATTATTGTTATGATTTGAAAAAGATCTTTCTTTGGATAAGAACAGGGGTTCATATAGTAAGCCATACAACATTCATTCCGTTTACAAGTAGAATATCAGATAGAATACATTTATTTCGTTGAGTAAAATGTCAAGACCTATAGAAAATCTATAGAAAATAGAAAGGGAAACGAAGAATACTTGACAATCTTAACCATAACATTTTACAATCGGCGATGGAAAAAAAAAACATAGATTATAAAATGACATCAATGGAAATGTTTTGAGATGGGCTAATTAGACAGGTGATGGAATAATAGATAGATGACGATAACCTTTCATCGTCCATTATGATAACCTTAATATAAATTTAATTACAATAAATTTACATTTTCTTCTGAAATGAAATGTTTTATCAGAAAATTATAATTATTATTACATAATTAAATTTATTCCGAGACGCATTTAAATTACTCGAATATAAAAGAAACAAATTTTACCCGATACTCACTTTTTTTGCAACGAAATTTAGCCGCGACACACTGAAATTAGTCAACTATAAAACTATTTATCAAATACACTTAAATAATACAATAGTTTACAGATAATAACATAAAAAACACAAAATACGCACACACAAAAAACAATTAGTTAGCTAAGACACATAATTTCGCTTAGTTCAGACACATACTTTCATTATAGCTAAGACACAAACCACAAATATA
>JANSTX010021328.1:0-20723 GCA_027564355.1 Penthetria funebris
TAAGACCTCTAATGGAGCGCGAGTCTCACATTTTGGCTGGGACTCCGACGACACATTTATGTCACGTATTTCTCGTCTGTGGAATCATCATTGTGAAGATGTATTTCCTGAATTTTACGGTTTCCATGCATTTAAATCAAATGTTCGCAAATTCCAGCGTTCATATCTTTCTCCACCATCGGTTATGACTAAATAAAAAGTTATTTTGTATTCTGAACATTAAAGGGTATCCACTCTCTAAAGAATAACTTTAATATAAAAAAAAAAATCCAACCAAATTAATTGCAATATTTAAAAATGTATTGTTACAAAACAAACAGAAAAAAAAAAACGAGTAGCCAGGTGAAATAGGATCTTTAAGAAACTTTATAATGAATACGTCATCTATTAACCAAATGGAACTAGCACAAATTATAGCATATTTTTCTAGAACTTCACTTTTTGGTATAAAACGAGTAATCGAAAGTCAACAGTTCTACACTTATCAAGTAAATACATTTATTTTTTTACAAGCATTCCATTTGAATATTAATAAAATAAATTGTATATACAGGATCCGTCACTCAAAGTGTTACCAACTTCGTGTAGCTGCATGCTAATCATCTGCTGACAGCTGTATCAAGCGTTAATGTATCAAATTGTTTAATTTGGAAAACAAAAAAATATTACAAATGAAATTCACCGAAATGACCGATTATTTTTTGTGCGCTCTAGCATTGCCATATGAATAAAATGTTTGTATAAACAAACCATTATACGTTACAACGATACTGGGATAACATCGACATGAAAGCAGTCATAGAAAAAAAAAAAAAAAAATAAAGTGGCTCGAATGAAAAGAAATCTACAGCAGTACACAATTAAAATGACTAAAAATGTGAACGTGTCCAAATTCAAACATACGGCACGAACTGAAAGATGAACTTAAATTGAAACCTTACAAGATACAAAATGTATAGGATTTAACAGCCAACACAAAAGTACCGAAAGTAGTTTTGCATGCCAATGCCTATCTCAAAAAATTGGTATGCTTTTATGATTTTTATTTATTGTTCAACAATACGTAAACAAACAAAACGATCGTGTTTGACAATTGTGTTACTATTCAAACGACTGTTTCTTGAAACCTTCATTTCTGGGACAAATAAAAAATTTGGTTTCATCCTCTGAATATTCCAATATCGTCCAATTTTTTTTTTTGTCACAAATTCACATTCCACAACTCATTTTTTTCGCTACGGTGACCATACCCTTCACACTTGCCAAATATTTTGCGTGAAAAGTACAATCACTAAAAAAAAAAAAAAACAAGCAGTTTCCAGGCACAGCTACGTCAGCGTTATAATTTAACACGGCTTAATAATATAAGTCGACAAAGTTAATAATATATTTACTTTACGTAAGAATGATAACGAAATTTATAATAACAACATAATCATATACTCGTACATGTATACACATATTTATAACTACAGATATACTACAGTCATCCATTCTCGAGTTAATTTATTTACAAGTTCAAAGTCCAAAAAACATTTGACAAAAAAAAAAAGAAAAAAGAAGATATATATAAAAAAGTGGGTCAGCCACCTAGCTCTTCTCTTAAATCACTTGTTTTGTATTTAATTGAAGTAAAAAAAAGTACAATAAAATGTGGTATCTTTTTAAGAGTTTAGAAAATTTAAAAGTGTTAACTCAATACCATCAGCAGCATAATACGAGAATATACAAGTAGAGTATAATATTTTGAGTCTGTATTTCATACCTAATTAAAAGATTAGCAATTGTTTTTAAGGAATTATAATTATTTCTGTTAGATGTATTACGTTTTTCTTTAAAGTAAGATCAAATTTGGATTAGCACTGACATAAAAAAAAAAAAACAGATAAAACTTAATCTTAGATTTTTATTGAAAAAATGTACGCAGATTTTCTAATTAGTAATGATTAATTATACAAATATGGCATTATGTGTATTGAATTAAAAATACTGTTGTTTAAGCGTAGTATACGTAAAGTCACAATCTATAAATGTTGAATATTATGCAACATTAAAATTTACCATAATCATTTAATGCATTAATTGTTAGTACAATAAACATTAAACATATGTTCTACTTGTGTTATTTAATATAAAGGTATTATCATCTAATTTTGATAACAAATGAAGTAACATGTGAAAATAGCAAATCAAATAATCGGCCACCCCAAATAATGTTACCCTGGCTATTATCTGCAGAATCCATTCATTAAGTTTTTTAAATCGGATCCTAAAAGTGACAAAACGATAAACTGATCTATACGATATTCTTGTTTAGCGTTTTTTAACGCTTGGAGACGGAATTGGAATTTGCGATTTGATAATGGATTCAAGCAAATAGCAAAAGTGTATAAATCTTAAAGGCAAATAAACTTGGAAAACGATCAGCCAACAGTAACTATTTTGAAGTTCAATTCATCTCAAATTCTATCATAAGGTAAGGGTTGATGAGTATGTGATAGCTTCTTCTAAAAAAGATAAATATACTGTATAAAAGTGATATACCATTACGACAAAATATTAACAGAGGAATCCGTCAAATAGCAAAGAACACGGTTTCATTTTAAGTGTGATACATTAAATCATCACCATATTAACCTTTGCATCACATTACGATGTAATTTTAAACAAAAAGTCATTATATTTTTTATCCCGACGACAATAATTAACATATTCTGTGATTGTGTTTATCGTGGCACTACGTAGATGTAAATCGAACGTGAACATTGATAATACATAAGATTACTAACTTGGTATAATTTCAAGAATTTGTTAATTTCAACAGTTTGTCGAGTCTTTCTTTACTGATTTATCGAATAGACAAAGTAGTTGATAAATAATTATTTACATGTAATATACCAATAGTGGATTGAAATTACTCTACGAACATTATAATGTATACACTCGCACTAATCGCAAAATCTGTCTAATGTATTTTTAATTTAATTACTTTATTGCCTATACATAAAATATAGGAAATTGTAAAAGAAATGAATACTGCACGCTACAAATTACTAGTATATAAATTGGTGCATATTTTAATTAAAGTATTGTTTGTGCAATTTATAAAATTTACATTGCTAATGATTTGCTATTCACTACAAGGAATATATTTTATAGATAATGAATATAATTGTAAATGTATTAAAATAAAAACTATTAACAATTCTATAAATATATAAATAGTTGGCAAAAACATAATTAAATTTTAAAAATTCATACTGGTTTTTTTTTTTTTCTTTCGCATTACAGGTATTTCCGATGTACTACAAAGGATATATTTTAATAGTGACACAAAAATTACTAAAACAATATGAAATTATGTAAAAACTGTCGTCAATATCAACTATATGAATTATGGTAAGCTTCAGCATTTACTTATTATTTCAATTAATTATTATTGATTTAAAGAAATGAAGTTAAAAATATAGAGTATATATGCCATAAAATGAATAGTTGAGACAATGTCGAAATCAATGATTGACAATCAATATATTCCGTTTAAATGTTCATATTAGTTTGGTCTACTTCCTAAATAAACAATACGAAAGTAAGTTCGATGATGTTTTTAAAATATTCGTCTGACATTGCAGTGATGTGTGGTGGTCTCAAAATAATTAATTTGAACTCTATTGAAAATTATATGATTGGGTGGACCATAAATTAGTTTTGGGGGGTTTTTTTTTTTTTGGTAAAAAAAAATTAGTGCTACTACCAATATGTAATAGTAAAAATTCACATCAACTACTGAAGTTATTAATACAACAAGTACCTATTTTGAAACTTTCGTGACATTTATTTGAAAAAAAATTAAACCTAAATCGTCTATCGTCTATCTTTTCCAGAAATATGTTACCCGTCTTTATACTCCTATATTAGTTATATGTGTACATATTGATTATATATTTGAATATATAAGGAATAAATATTTGTTTTAAAAAATCGCTAAATTATAGAAAAATATGTCTCAATCTGATATACACCACTTAGATAATATTTTTTTTTATATGATGATAAATTAATATTAGTATCAATGTAAGTTGATATTCATAGTATAGTGTATTCTATAAAGTGAGTTTAACATGTGCTCATTTGAAATACAACAGATAAAAACGTTCATAAAAAGACCGCTAAATTGAATAGAATGATTAATATAGTAATATTTTTTACATATAATAAACAACATCAGTCAATATAGGTTATGTTTCAGGTAAGGTAGAGTGAGTCCTCCATGAAAAAACCCGCTTATAAAACAACAGACAAATATATCACCGTACAATACACATTTAAGACATCATCCTAAAAAGTATAGTCATTTCGATTCTCAAAATATCACCGAGTAGTACCCCAATCTCGTAATTCCTAAATCGCCAATTACTGTTATAACTAGTCCAATTCGTCTATGTGCTGAGATCCGATAATTGCACACTACATACACATGATTCCATAATAGTATTGTCAGTTTTCACAAAAACCATTGACCACTTCAATCGGTTGTTGTCTAAAATGCATTTCAGTCATTCAATGTCGATTATACATGATGATAAAATTTATCAGATTAATCACACATTGATATCAGTCACGTTTCCCGATAAATAGCCACCAAATCCGTTTGGATTACGATTCAATACTTTGCGGCTCTTAAGGAAAATCTCGTGTAATAGAAAACACATGAGTACATTCCATATTATGCATTTTTCCATCCACCTACTTATTTTAGTCTTACTGCATTCTTTGCCAAGCAGACCATTACAGAAATAATAATGTTCGAGATTTATGACGAAGTAGGAAGTCCATTGGATCATGGTTAGACAAATAAATGTTACACCTCTTTTTGAATTGCATTCATTATGCCCATTAGGTCCCAGTTCCCATTTTATGTCAAAACCTATCTTAAGGTTGAAGATTCATTCATTAACTAAATTATGGTGATTATGATTTCCTTATTCTATAGAATATACTTTTGTTGACCATTTTGCGTACATTTTAATTGTAATAACTTTTTTTTTTTACTCTCTGCACAGATAATAATAATTTGAAAAAGAAAAAATGCCGTCATACACCAACAAATTAGAACATAAAATGTCAACAGCAAAAATCAAATAATTAAGCCTAACACAATATCAAACGGAATATTGAGATTGTGAGTACTTATTTTTATTATATTATTTATATTATATATATTTCCAATAATGTGATCTTTGGCGTACAAGTCGCCTGAGTTCACTGCTAATGAATATCAGTAAATCGGGCAATGTACATATGGTCGAAATCAATTTTAATTGGTGTCACAATTTTTACATATAGACGAAAATTCTGAGGCAAGATTATACTGTTAAAAAGATATGTCTAATTTGAAACACCCATAAAAAATCGAGTATCACTATCAACTGCAGTGCAGTCGCAAGGTCATTCATAATCCGATCGTTCTACGATGCTCATACTAGACTCTATTAACCACTAATTTTTCATTATCGGTAAATAAAATTTAATTGCATTTGTTATAGCTTATTAATTGTTCTATTTTAATAATTTGTTATGTTATCATGTGTCGCTGATTTCGTTTAAATAAAAAAAAAAATCGTGACAAATTCAATGATTGGATTTAGGCAAACAACATGTCATTATATTTTTTAGACGTATTTGTATTTAAATTATTTATTTATTTATTGCGTACAGACCTATATTTACAATTTATAGAACGATAATTCAAACTAAATTATCAACTAAAAAAAAAATTTAAGAAATTCAAATTAACAGGATTTTTTGCCATCGGTAATAGGAAAAGTTTCTATGCTATGGAGGGTTCACATAATATTATAAATATAATATATTTGATGAAACTTTTCCATTTAGTGCAAAACAGGACAAATAAAATCAAATGCGATCATACAACGGTGGCATTGATCATTCAAAAACTATACATATTTATATTGTATATTGACTGCACAAGGAGAATGACATATTGAAAAGTTGTTTTTATTATTGAATTTCAAAACTTTTAGCATGGTATTGCTGTATATATATTTAGTATCGATTAAGCGGAACCTGACACTCACATATATATCACAATTTGTACAATTTCAAGATCAAAACATTTTTATAGTTAGATGATACACAAATACATTTTCAATTTTAAAATATCAGTTGTATCCAGTATATTATTATCTGCCTATCTATACACAAGTTCGATGCTACTAATGATAAAATTAGTTTTTTATGCAGGCACGCCTCAAAGCGTCGATCATTGCGTCATCATAGTACTATTTTGCATTGCCATGAATGAAGAATATTTCATTCATAGCAATGCAAAATAGTACTACGAATTTGTAAATTCAAAAGTAAAATATTTTTTTTTTAATAATGCCAACGTGTGCAACGGCGTCATAATAATATTTCGACTACGATTGTATGTTTACTATATTTAAAATTTTAAGTATCACAAAATTGTTATGACTTTAAGTTATACTCATATTTACGAATGACTAGTATTATTATTGATATGGGCAGTTTTGAAAATTCGAATAAGTACTCGTAATAATATCATTTATATTAATCTCATATTAATGGAAACATATTAGGAATTTTAATATATTCACATTTAATACATGTGATGTGTGATAAGTGATTATAAAATGATAATTACTGAAAACTGTATGTGTAACAAATAAATTAAAATTTTACAATTAAATATTGATAACATGTATGAGATTAGATCAGTTAATAAGCTCTGAATACTTTTAAAATCAGCACGAGTATGATATATTACTTTGGACATACACAGGTCAATTGAATACAAAGATATTGATAAAGATTGTTGGTTATCGATTAATTAAATAAATTGGAAATAAGTAGTTTATATTTTGTTAGTTGAATTGAATTATATAAATAGATGACAATTTTATAATGCTTTGAGAAAGGCTAATTAAGGCTAGTTTAAAAAATCTGTGAAAAATATTTGAAACTTTATTGTTTTAGCAAGTGTCAGTTATGTTCTTCATTATGATTTCGCTATCTTATTTTAGTAAACAATTTTTTCATACCAAAAAAAAAAACATCTGGAAAATACAGCACAGCAATTCGTAGCATCTTTTGAATAATTTTGTTCTTGCTATTCATGGTGGAATGGGATGGCGTGAACGAAGGTTCTGGTCAGAGTTCGTTAACAATGGCGGTTGTTTGTTGACGCCATATGCTACCGCGTGGGATAAATGATGAGATGATGATGAATTTATGGCGAATTAAGTACACCTGACTACCATCTTGACTAGATATTAGTCAACTTATATTTACATACACACGGTATCATTGGATCAAGATCGTGTTTGTTAACTTATATCAGTTACAGTCTTACGACACATATGTTACATTACATTTAAAACTAATGTATATATTGTCGTTCAACATTTGATGTTGCTTATAGAAAATGGTAAATTAACATCATCGTTCCGTGGCCTATGTGACGTTCTGACAATCGTTAATAACCAATTCATCTTCATTTTTAATTTATGAGTGCGTAATTTTGATGTCATTTTTTAGAGTTGTACATATTTTTTGAATTTCTTTCAATTCATTACACAGTTCATTTATCGATTTAGATTAGTATACTTATGCTTTTCAAAAATTTAGAAATTAAACTAAAAATTTATTGGCTGCAATAATGTTGCATTCAAGCTACGTTTAATAAACAATTCTTTTTCGTTTTTTATTTATTTTAATTTGATACAACAAGGCTGAGTGGATTGATGACAAACGAGATGCGAAATATAAATATTGTTTCCTTGTGAAATAAAGGTCAACAAGATGAATACCATGATGTGATGATGATGATGATGATGATGTTATCATACGAATATATTGACAATATATTCATTACTGTTTCAGTACAGAAATGCATTGGTAAACACAGTGATGCGTAGTATCTCTTCGTCTGATTCATTTAGTCTTGATGAAACGTAAATATGAATATGTTGACCGTCGGGAATTTTAATTATTTAAATGATTAACAAACTTTATTGACCTATAAGATCTATAAAAAACTTATAGATCAACAAAGTTTGTGCATAAAGATAAGAAATGTTTATAACGAAAACTATGAAAGAACTGTGATAAGGAAAATACATTCGGAAATTTTACAATATATAATCGACAGCCTGACTTGTTAGATAAATGATTAATTTGCGTATTAAGATACTTTGCTATTCTGACTAATATATAATCCATCTGTATCACACGCACTTCACTTTTCTTTACATTCGTTGCAGTACATTAATGCTGATCAATGAAACCATAAATTATTTTGTTGTTATATAGACAACTAGATTGACGAGCAGATAATATAATAATTGCATATACAATAATTTTTATTAATACACAGTAAATGTTTGCTTAAACCGTGAGTTAAATTCAGATGTTAAGTTTAATGCATTATAATTTTGATTTATATGTAAATTTTACAATCACTGGTTGGTCCGAATGGTACATAAATCTTTCTAAGGTTATTTTAGTTACTTGTACAAGGTAGTAGTGTTTTATATTAAATATTACAAATTAATTTATATTTTATACAGTAATAGTTGTTTTCTGTATTAAAATGAAACAAAAATTTACATATTTTATAATTAACGGTTTCAAATTATGCAATTTTACACAAAATTTTATGATGAAATAATTAATTTAGTAGTATAGTAATGCTATTCAAGTAGTTGTGTGAAAAAATATTTTAATTATAAATTAAAAACAAGACAATTCAATTGGTTAAAATTATATTTAGAAGAGTTGGATATAGTATAGTTACTATGAATCAGCATCATTACGTTAATCGAAAGAACATGTGGTTAATGTCATGATGGTATTGAAACACTCAAAAAATTTTCTAGATTCATATAGAATATGTATTAGTCCTTCAGGCACCTTAAATTGATCACACTGTGACTAAAAACAGATTGTATGCAACGAAGAATATAAATTCTGAATGTTTCATTCTTTGTCGAACTACCAAATTGTTCGACAAAGAATGAAAGAGATGTGAATTCTTTCGCGTACACAACCCGAGTATTCGATTCTGATGTATGCATGACTGATTATATATATGATACTGGGTGTCTAACATCAATGATACTCAACCCATCTTTAACTTCACATGGTAACAGCGATAACTCCCACCAACATACTACGTAGCTTGCGATTTATTCACCACTCTATTGAAATTTTCAAATCTATAATCAGATAAATATAATATAATTGATCGCATATTTTTTAGTTGGTAAATTTCAATTTTAGTTATTTGTGTTTACATTTGATGTTACAAACATATTAGAAAAGGCAACGTACGTAACATAGTAATACCGTCAGTTGCATCCATGTGTTGATTATGTTAATATGATGATTATACGGTAGTTATCATCTGTGTTTAATAATCATATTGCAAATTAGTGTCTACTTATCTAACAATTTCCTTTTTTATTCATTCATTGTTCTGAATGTAATTTTATCATCTGTCTTTTCAGTAGAAATTGTATGTTATACTCACTCGTATAGTAACTCACTTTCCAACATTGCAAATGATAATATAAGTGTTTACATTCTGAGTACCCATATTTGTATTGAATACGTAAAAGCTGATGGCACACGGACTAAGTTTACTCAATTGTCAGGCTGAACTGCAGTTCTTCAATAGATTTGATTATATTATATAAAACAGGCAAAATCAATCTGAAATTTTCTTCCTGTTTTGGAGAATGAAATGATTTAATTTTTATCACAGCAGTTCAGCCATAGAAAATTGTAATTATGTTAGAAAGACAACTAAGCTACAATTTTCCTGTCATTCTTTTGCCACTTCATTATACATTTATTACTGTTCAAGATCTCAGACATATGGGCTCTTTTTTTGTGATAAATTCCAATAAAATCTTTGGTTTTTTAAAATATTAAGAATATCTAAACACAATGGTTGTAATCTATGTCTGTTGATTTTTAAATTCTTCTAGAGTTATCATGTATTAATCTATTTTCCATTTTTGAATAGAAGCAAATTATTTATCATCTCAGTCATTGTAATATTAATTATATGTCATAAGATCTTTGCACCCCAATAACAAATTTCGTTTCCATCTCAGATCCCAGAATAATTCTAACCATTGATGGAACTGTTACGATGTATAGAAGAAAACAAATAAATGAGTTGCATAGCATTAGATATCAAAATGTTCTTTTAAATCAAACTCATTTTTTTTTTCAATAAAATGGACATGTCGTTCCCTTCTTTTCTTTATGATTTACATTTACAGTGTGTATTTAATGTGAATGAATGGGTGTGGGGTGAAAGTAACATATTCTTATGACTAAATGAATGGGTGTGGGGTGAAAGTAACATATTCTTATGACTAAGTATAAAACAGCACCTGTACGGATATTAAACTATTGCTTATTTTAATTGATAATTAATGATAAATTTGAATGAAACAAATAAATCAAAATACAATTATGGCTAATTGATATGTTAATTGTATAGGTAATGTTACATTACCTATAACTTTTATTATATCAATTCTAAATAGAGACTCTTAATATAATGAAATAATTTCTTAGCAAACAATATAATTTTACAAAATTCATACTTATTATTTATATTCTTGTTTAGAGATATTGTATTTTCAATAATTTCTCAATAAAAAAAATAAATAGGTCACCAAAAATTTACACTACACACAAAACGCACTCATATACAGTTTATTAATCAAAATAAAATTGAAAATATTAATACACTGTTTAACTTATTGTATTGTATTTGAAAATTTAATTTATCTACTTTTTATTATCACTATATATTAATTTATGTTAATTTAGAATTTATTTAAAATTATGAATCAATGTTATCGCAACCAAAGCACAAAACTAAATAGAAAAAAAATTACCAAAAGAAGTATTACTAAACAGTATGACAGAACGACAATGGCTTCAAGCCGTAATCGACCAAATCATTATATATTATGAGGTACTAGATGTTATTTGACGATGTATTCACAATTGTTTCTCAAATTTTATTATTTTTTGGTATTTGTTTTCTAATTTATTATTCAATTTCGAATGATTTTAAATTCTTTTTTTTTTTAATGTTGTGCCAAATACACAGATTGTTTAATTGATGTAATAATTCGAATTATGCAGTTTAAAATTAATTCTTATTATAAAATGTTCATTGAATTATTGATTCGGCAATTATTCAATTTTTTTTTTTTGTGAATGTTCCCATTTATAGTGTACAACCCTATTTCGATTCTATAAAGTTAGCAACAAGACAAACGGAAATGATACCATTTTTTCTGTCTTTCATTCTTTTCACCGAACGTGCAAACGTCAAGCATTGTAAATTATTTTTGTTGGAAAATATTTTTGATTTTAATTGTATTTAAAACGATAAAAAGGTATGTAAATATAAATAATTAACTTCATTTATATGTTTGTAACATTTTTATCATATTTTACAATTGAAAATTCAGATGCCTAAAGAAATAAAAGAAGTTAAAGATTTTCTAATCAAAGCACGTAGAAAAGATGCTAGAGCTGTTAAAATAAAGAAAAATCCAACAAATACAAAATTTAAAATTCGTTGCTCCCGTTTCTTGTATACATTAGTTGTATCTGATAAGGAAAAGGCAGAAAAATTGAAACAATCTTTACCACCAGGACTTCAAGTAAAAGAAGTAAAATAATTTATTTTTTTTTTATTCAATTTTACATATAAATGAAATGGAGGTTTATTGTTTTTAATTTAATAAAAGACGAAGAAATCCTGTAAACTTTGTTTTTTGTGTTTGTATTAAATTTTAGTAATATCCTTTTTTGTAATTTGATAAAATAATTTACATGCGTTTGTAATTCTAACCACACTTTTGTGGTGCTTGTAAAAATGTGTAACGTGATTTAATGATATTTAATTAGTCTATTAATTGCCAAAGGAAAGTAATATGATATAAGAATAGTTTGTTAATTGATAAGTTAACAAATGTAAGGTATTAAATGAATATTGACCAATGCACGTGGCCACATTTTAACAAAGGTACACTTCAATGACCATAGTTTTTTAAATTATACATTTTGTCTAGCGATTTTTTATTTACTGATCTTCATCTTTTTAAGGAATACTTACGCTAATGTTCTTCATTGTATATCGATATAGTGTTTTTGTTATTAAGACATATGTGAGGTGTATATAAATTTATCATATTTTAAAAAAAAATTATATCTAGACCTTGATTACAAAGAACTGCGTACCTTGCAGACTATCATCGATGTTACTCAACCAATCTTTACCTCCACGGGGTGTCACCTATAACTCAATCACGATATATGTCTGTAATGACGAGTGATCAAGGATAAAAAGAAGTTAATATAGTATTTGTCGACTGGTTGAAACACATATCAATAACAAAATATGTAACTGATGATTTGTGCACCACTCTATTGAAATATTTATTAAATTAACATTGCAATGAGGCTAAGGAAATAGATGATAGGTGAATACTTGATTCAAATAAAGCTACCATAATTGAAAAATGATCCGTTTTGCTCTTAGATGCATTAGATTATATTGAAGCAATGTTCAATTCGATCTATCCTTTTTGTAGCACGAGATGGACTTATTTTTTACATGTCGAGCGAGACCGTTATAAGTTCTGTTGTCTTCTATTATATTGAGAAACCATACAATCCTGACATTATGATAGATAAATAACCAAGCTACGATTTACCAATCACGCTTTTGCTAATTCATTACACATTTCTCACGGTTTAGGATACCAGTCAGATATTTTACTGCCGAGATGGTTTAATGTCGTCGCACCAACTTAATATATTATTTGTTGGCAAATTAATAGCAACCAGATTGGCTTAGAATGTTTCTAGTGCGAACCACATTTTTTATAAGATCCAGTTATGTACTGTGTGTTAACACACTTGATCATCCGTGTCTATGCATTAGTTTTATCGAAAGCATTCCTTATTATGTATCATCAATCCAAAATTGTTCCATTTGCTAAATATTACTATGTATTTTTAAATTTAAATTTATTCACCTCATGGTGCATACGTTTAAGTGGTTTGTATGTGTAAATGTCTCGTCTAATTTCAAGAGTAATTACCGGCCTGAATGTTCGTTTGAACTTTAATTCCGTAGTACACTCTTCATTTTACTGAGGTTATTATTCCAGTGGAAAATTTTACATGAACTTTTAACTGAATTTCATGGCAGTTAGGGTAAGTGATTTATATAATGGTTTTATTAAGCACCAAAATTTCAGTATCATTCAACATATCCATAGCAAAAATTACAGTATATATATATATATATATACTGTCTAAGGGGAGAAAAGAATTATTAGGAGCTAGTACATCTTTTAAACCGCAGATTGATCCTTTAAAATCGAAAATTGGTCTTTGTCTATTACTTATAAAATGCACTAGCGTTTTGTACATATATCTTCCTGCGATGTGTTTTCGATATATTTAAATTTCTCCTTAAATAACACCTTTTGTGTTCATTAAACCATAACAATATTTAGCTTTGGAAACTAAAAATTGCTCTTTGTTACTTATTTAGTCTGATGAATAACAGAACATTTGATACTTGAAAATGGAAAATCTATTAGTTTTCAGGATAGTTGATAATCTTACATGCTATACAAATATTACGTATTTGTGTAGGTCGTTTCTTAGATACCAAATCTCAATCTTTTGACATGACAACATGAATACAACTAATGTTATAGATTATCAAATTTTGATGATATTGTATCAGGAGAACTATAAAACTATTAGCAGTTAACATTAAAATATCTCATAAATGCTAGGTGTTAACATCCCAATACATATTTTACGCACATAAAATGTTATTTTCATAAAAAAGAATCATTTAAAGTTTAAGATGCAGTACGAATTTTTGCATCATTCTTTCTCAGCCACTTAAACTCTATTTATCTATAGTCTTATCATCATCATCTAAACCTGTACAACACTTTAATTTCCAATATAATGTAAAATATGTAGTTGATCGTCTAAAGATTTAAATAATTCGGTAAAGTGGTGTATAAAGACATAGTTTTTGTTTGTTTGTGATATGTACACCTAATTATGCACAAAGTCTACTTCAAATTTAGGAGAGTGTACTTACTTGCTTGTTATATAAAAATATTCACCAGACTATTTATTGAATATGAACCGTAATATTAACAATGGAATTTTATCCAATTTTTATAATCTACCTATAAATATATCTTATGAGCAGTTGTCTATTACAAAGTTATGTCACATCACATCACATTTGTATCTGCGGTACTACTATTAAACTTATCCATAATTTCATTCCTCAGATTGTAATTATAGATTATGATTTTCAGATATTTTCATTATCAATATGTTCTCTATTCTGTTAAAGGTTTTGCAATGCTAAAAAACTGTAAAACTGATGAAGCAGACGCTATTATTCTATTAATGGACTTTCTGAACTGTCCATGTTACTAAAATACTAAACATAAAAAAGAATTCAAGGTAATTTTATTAATAATTATTTTTAATTACTTTTACTTTTTTGCATTATACGCGTTAGTATTTAGTGTAGTATTTTATTTATTTATTAATAAGTTTTGGCAATGAAAATTAACATATACGGTTTTGTTGTTGAGAATATAAAACGAACTACTGTTCTTTTTACACAGTAAAATGAATTAATGTGATGTCAGGTTTGAAAGTTCTTAATTGTTACTAGATTAGGCTTTATTTTTTCCCGAATGTTTGTTTCAAATATAAACGCTAGTGAATATATCGTCGTGTAAAGGACAACTTTGATGATGATTACCTACATAATTAACTGCAAATTAGTCAGTTGTTATTGAGTTACAAATTTACGTTTGCCGTAACGCAAACGCTAAATTGTAACAGAAATTAGGATTGCTTCTATTACCAATTGGGAGACGAAATAAGTCGTCAATAATCCAACAATATTACCGTAGATCATCAACACCTAACGAAATAACGAATTGTTCTGTTTATTTAAAAATAAATCACTTTACTTTTTATTTTGAATTAGTGACAATTTTACAATCAATAAATGACGATTGTATGGATTTTAATGTATAATTTTTTTAAGTACACTTAATATTAAAGGCAATTTCAACATGTTTTAATGAGTCATTCAGTAACATCAACATAATGTCATTGGTAACATTATTTATAACTTCTAAATTTTCTGTATCAAAATTTGACCATTTTCTATCGTCTTCGAACATTTCACGTACTAAAATATCATCCACAATATCCCTTTTTCGTTTATTACAACCGGCAGCCATACATTGTGCTTGTGATGAGAACATGTGTTGTTGTTGATGTTCACCAATAGTATTTGTTTCAATTCCTAATAATTTTCTAATACGTTTCAATACAAATTCTTGATAACATTGCAGTTGATTTGGTGGATTAAAAAATGCCAGTGGATATTTATAATTTTCAATGTGTTTCATTGAATAGAATTGTTTTTGTTGTTGTTGTAAAATCAATTCCATCATATTTTCTTTACAAATATCTAAAATTATTCGTTCATAAATATTCGTTATATTTTCTGTGATTATTGATTTTTGTTGTAATGTGGTGGGATTTGTTGAATCTATTGTTACTAGTAGTAATTCTTTGTTATTCTTATTATTATCATTACTATTATGTTCATTATATAATTCATGAATTCTTCTATATACAATTTCTTGAATACGATCTTCAGATGGAAATATTGTTGTCATTGGACTACCATGAGCTGGTGCAACATATGGTGGTGGTGGTTTATTTGGTATTTCTCTTAAATATACTAATGGTACAGTTTGTTCCAAATCTTTTATCTAAAATAATAATTAAAAAGAAACGGAAATGTAAAACATTGTAATGAAAATGATTGAAAATTTTGCTTGATTGGTAACATGTTGTAACAGTAAAGGTAGATTTTCATTCAATTAATTAGCAGTATTTCTCGTGCGTTGTGTCAACCTAATATGCAAACAATAGTAAGAATCATTAACATTTTCATAAATAACAATAGACTCTTTCACTCTGAAGACGTAACAAAAAATGGTGGCAATGGTTAATTACACATAATGACATTGTTTCCCCCCCCCCAATTCTTAAACAAACCAGTATATTAGTAATCAATTGATACGGCCACGAAAGACTTCATTCTTCGTTTAGTCGTTGACATCATCATAATTTTTTTTTAACTCTGGGATGGAACGTCCTTCTTCTCATTACTGAAGTTAGAAAACCAAGAGATGAATGAATTAAACCGAAATATTACATATTGTAGTATTTCGGTTTTATACATTATAATAGGGTTGTTTATCAATTTATAACATCTGCTGTGTCTACACTATATCTATGACACGCTTTTCAATAAACTCACCTCAATGATTCACATCGATATCGCTACTAGCTAAACGACTTGCGATATTGTGTTTATACATACTGTTATCTTCAGATATTAAAATTAAACTTACCTCTTTTTCAATTTGAATTGAAAAATTGCTCTTTGTTACTTATTTAGCCTGATGAATAACAGAACATTTTATACTTAAAAATGGAAAATCTATTAGTTTGCAGGATAGTTGATAATCTTACATGCTATACATATACTACGTATTTGTGTAGGTCGTTTCTTAGATACCAAATCTCAATCTTATTGCTACTCGCTAAACGACTTGCGATATTGTGGATATATATATATACTGTTACCTTCAGATATTAAAATTAAACTTACCTCTTTTTCAATTTGAATTTGTTGTTGTCTCAATACTTCTGCTTCACTAATAATATCAGGCATTTTATTTTGAATTTTAAATTCGGTTGACGTTCCAGCACCGTCAACTGAATTTAAAATGGTAGTAGTAGTTGTAGTAGTGCCAGTAGTAGTAGCAGCAGCAGCAGCAGCAACATAATCTCTAATCGTATTTGTACATTTAACAGTGGATAATGAAGAATTTTCTTTGTTGTCTACTATTGCTAATGTTTGAGTATTGTGTTGCAATGTATCTTCTTCAATACTATTAAAATTTCCTTCTTCACCTATTTGATATTGATTTTCAATACCATTATTAGTATTGGCACCATTTGGATTAACATTTTCCTTATCTAATAATGTATTACTATTATTCTGTGAAAATAAATCATTATCGGACGACGATATTGATTTGGTGATGGGTGACGACGATGAATTTATGAAGTCTGTCATAATAGAAGCTTTTTCAATAGTTTCATTTAAATCTTTTAAACTATCATCAATATCAATTAAACGCTTTTCTAATTCAGTTGAATTTACTGTCGATGGTGATGGTGGCAATAATGATGATGATGATGATGATGATGATGATGATGATGATTGTAGTGCTGCTGATGAGGTAAATGGTTTGTCAATTTTTGAGTATACTGATATGTTACTACTACTATTTATACTACTATAATTTTGATTGTTATTTGTACTATTTTTAGATAATTCTGACAATATTTTATTATCAGAAGAACTGTTTTCAAACTCATCTGATAAGTAGTTATCAATAAATTCATTATTAAGAGACAGTGTCGTTGATTTATTTACTATTGCAATAATATTATCATTAATATTTTTTATTTCGTTTTTATTTTCGCAAATTGATTCTGAGATATGATTAATCGATTCATCAATAGTTAAAGCAGATAATGATGATAATGACAATGATTTTGGTGGTGGTGGTGGTGTTGTTATTGTTCTTGATGTTTTCGATGTATCCTTATTTTCACCTTGTAATTCAGAACATAATTCTTTGTGTAAATTAACATTTTGATTTATTTTATATTCCATTGAAATATTTAAGGTACTTATGTCGGATGATAAATGTGATTGTTCTTCTTCTATTTCAATTGATAAACTTTCATGGTCGTCATATGTCATGGCCTCACTTGTATTATTTTTGTCAGTTGCCATGGTGGAAAATTCTTCATTAATATTATCAAAATAATATTCGTTAATATTTCTATTGATATTTTCATGTACATCAGAATTTTCTGATGAAGAAAATTTTAAATTTAAATTTGGAACAATAACGTTTGTTAATGTTCGATTGTCTGAAATTAATGGTAAATTATTCTTTACATCGAAATTTATGATAGATTTTATGGTAACATTACCATCATCATCATCATCATCATTGTCTGTTTCAATATTTATTTCTTGATCATCTGTTGTGTGAGCATTACTGTTTGTAATTTCTTCTTCAACTCTAGAAACTTCAATATCATCAGCATCCGCGTCCCCATTACTCACATTCAATGATGATTGATTTTCATCTTTATTATCACTACCTTGAAAACGATCATCATATTCTTGATTATCATAACTTTGTTCCAGTGATTGTTCCAATAATTTATTCATCATAATGTCATTATTAAATTGTTTTAAAACAATATGTTTAGCTTCTTCATAGATTTTTTCTAAATCCGATTTATTTAAATGATATAAATTAGTAGGAATAAATTTTTTTTCCAATGAGCCAGTTAATCGATTCCATAATTTGTTCATGCGATAACCATTAACTTTAACATAATCACTGGCATCATCATCATCATCATCATCAACATCGTCGTGTTCCACATCACCTTTGTTGGTACCACCACCACTATTATTGTTACTACTGCGTGACGATATATTTTGAAGAATACTTAAACTTTTATCAATTTGTTTTATTTTATTGTGTAATTTTTGTTCATTTTTTTTCGACAATATTAATTTACTTTGTACGGATGCTGATGATGATATGGAAGCTGAATTGGGATGAATTTGACGATGTGTTATTTTTGATGAAATTGTTGGATCACAAAATTTTGTAATTACTTTATTTTCACGAATATAAGATGTCAATCGTTGTTCCATATCTAAAATGTCACGTTCTTCATCATCAAGTTGTTTATGCCATTTTATAAGAAATTCAACATGTTTTCTACGTTTTTGTAAGTCATCTTCTCGTTTCTGAAGCATTCTATTAGGACAAATATAAAAAACAAATTAAATTAATAATATATATGTATATATATCTATTTCTCTTAAAGTAATTGATGAAGATCTGTACATCAACATAACGACACCTTTACTCCGAGTGGGAGCATAGGACGTCAACGAACAATCGCCATTGTTTACTATCTGTGGCGAGTATCTTCGTTTTTCCCCATCCCTTTCCACTGGTACTACTACTCTTAATGATGGTTCTTCACCACATTGTTTTTGACCTCTTTAATCCATTTGTTAACGTTTATCGATTCTGCTGATTATATTAACTACTTCAATTATTATAATTAAACCTAGCATTAAATTAAATTGAAAATAAATTATTACTACCATTTAGGAATGCAACAGTACACCATTGAACAGCATAGAATTCCAGTACACATAAAATTCAACTATAATGCGTGTAGTTACATATCAAGAAACTCGTATTGAGCTACGTAAGCATTTACATGTCACACGGAATAATAATATGTAAGTACAATTCATTTTAATAGAATATTAATAAATTGAATTAAGAATTTGACTTAATGAGTACTTTTCTTATTTGTAATGGAATTTCTAATGTGTTATTCTATCAGTATGTTTAACTACTTGGACAGATTTATTCGTTTGTCCAGCATTCCAATGAGTTATCGGCCTAGCAGTACGTTAATTTTGTGCGAAATAATTTTATATTTATTGTAAAACTAACCGAATATGAGCATGAGGTTGAACTGAATCAGAACAAGAATGTTATGTGTAGTCATTTAAATTGTTGGACTCTATTCTTGTCTGAAGAATATGTATATTTTTGTTCGTCGCTTGCTAAACTTAAAAAAAAAATATTTCAGTTTTACAATAAACACGAAATTGACTATGACGAAGCCTATTTTACATTGACACCATCATTATAATCACATGCTTTATGCTTAGTAGTAGTGATGATAATCTGAATTCTTATATGTAATACCTTCATTTCAGCTAATAGAACGTTCTCAGAGTTTGCTCGATGGAGACTATTCTAGTGACGGAAAAATAATGAATACCAAATGTAATTAATAGTATAGTCCTTTGTGGGCCCTTAAAACAAACCTACCATGTTTTAGAAATATTTATCAGGTATAGCCTTTGGTTTTACATTAGTCTAGATTCTAGTCTAGATCTTCCTGAACGTGTATTTTTTCAAAATTATAAAGTATTACACTAATACAATATTAAAATATAATTCTTTTGTATTCTTAAAATAACTACTTACCGTTCAAGATTCTTTCCACTTTCTATTTCAAATCCCTTTACAGCTTGCACTTGTGATTCATTTAAACCTGTTGCCTTTCTAATATTTACATTTTCATTCATTTGTCCAAATTTCATCTTTGGTTTTCGACTACTTTCAGTATTTAATGGATTTTGATGGGTTTTAATCATTCTGAAAATATAAATTATTGAAAATGAAATAATATGTTGACGAGAATTTTTTATTTCATCCATCACATAATTTCGCCCTTTACACGACATGATTATATAAAACGGCACTGGTGCTGTTAAATTGCCTTTTCAAATATGAATTTAACATCAAATGTTATCCAAAATAACTATTAATTTCGAATGGATAATATGCGATCAATTATAGTTG
>JANSTX010021328.1:20823-33722 GCA_027564355.1 Penthetria funebris
CAGTCCATCACTCACTCACGATTAACAGCAATAATATTACCAAATGAACTATAATTTTTAGCGTTAATTACTTACTTTTGTATATCATTACGTTCCTTTTCCATTCGTACTAATAGTGAACGTTGTTTCTTTTTAACCGTTGAAATCTCAATGGTTAGACCCTGTTTTTTATATTTTTGTTTTTGTAATTCAAGCCATGCAATTTGTCCCTTGGTACGATCAATAAGCGATTTTTCTCGCATTTTAACTAATGTCGTTAAATGTTCAGTTTTCAATGTTTCCGTTTGAATTAATTGCTCAAACTAAAAAGAAAATTTTTATGATATTATTTTATTAAAATTAATGTTCAAAACAAATTTAATTCATTAAATTTTTTTGGATTTATAATTTATTCTACTTCTCGTTCTTTTCCATACAAATAAATAAATAGAAATAATAAAAATGGTACTTACCTTTCCAATATTGGAATAGCTTAGATTTTCATCTGATAGTACAGAATTTTCATTAGCTGATATTATTGAAATATCTAAATCGGTTTGATTAAAAATGGCGTAAATATCATTTCCAATACTGGAATTTAAATTGGAATCACCAATAGAACTTCGAAATGATGAAATTGAATGTTGTATACTGCGTCTTGTTGATAATATTTCAAGGCTATTATTTCTATTGAGATGATGATAATTATTGGGTTCAGATGTTTCAATAATATTAGAATCAATTGGAATATTGGAATTATCAAAATTATTATCATTTGTTATTTTTAAATTGGATAATTCCAATGAGAAATTATATTGGCTATCATTTAATGGTTGTGATGCTGATGATGATGATGATGATGATGGTTTCTTAGATTTTCTTCTTTCTTCAATGGTTATTAATTGTTGAATATCATTAGATGGGTTTCCCATTGTATTGTTAAATTCAGTATTTTGTGAAAATGACATGTTTGTTGATATTTCAGAGTAAGCATTTGAATTATTATCTTCCTTAATTATTGATGATATTTTTGATTTATCTACTGTTGTATTATTAGACTGTTGATGTTCAGAAATTGTATTTGTTGAATTTTTTAAATTATTAATTATTTTTTGAGTTGAATTACTACTTAACTTATCAAATGAATGACTAAGCTCTTCAATAATGTCTATAGTTTTTGATGACTTACTACTTAAATGATTATTTATGTCAGAACTGATTTTATTTTCAAACGTTTGACTATATGTGTCCGATTCAATTTTATTAATATTGTTATTTGCGGAATTGGACACTTGCAATGATAGTTTATCTTCGGAAATATCATCAATATATTTTTGTGTTGAATTTCCATTCGAAATATCAACACTTAAAATGGCTGTATTAGTCTCAATAGATAATCTATCCGGATTGACATTGGTAATGTTACTAGATTTTGAAGAAATATTCGAAGCAGTAACCACATCATTAATTATTCTGGCACTATTTTCTGGATACATTTGATTCGATTGCGTTAAAGATGGTGATGTAATAAATGTATCTGATAAATATTTATTATTTGTATCTGTCGTTGATGATGATCCTTTCATTGTGGCATTGTTTTTAATAATATTCAATGATTTTTTTTCTGCTTTAACTTTTGATTTTTTTTTATCGTTTTCTATGTTCTTACCATTATCAGCAATTGAATGAATTGGTGATGTTTGTATTGCTTGTGATTTCTGATTGTCATCATTATCAATTAATAATCGATTTCTTTGTGATGATGATGGAAATTCAATTGAATTATTAATTGCTGTATGTAATTTTTGATTAACAACAATAACATCTGATAGACTTTGATTAAATGCATTTAGTAATTGTTGTATTGAATTGCGATCATAAATTTTATTAGTTTCTACATTACTTTGATTAGCTGTAATATTTTTATGATCAATAAAATCATTTGAATGGTCTAAATTATGGAGAGGTTTTTTAAATAATTCGGAACCCCTATTAATATTATGATGATGATGACGACTACGATGATGCAGATGACTCTTAATATTGTTATCGATGCCTGTACCTCTATTAAAATTTATAAATGAATCATTTGGTAAAATATTATTTGTGGTATGCTCCAGCACATTCTGTTTATTTTGCCTTATATTATTTGTACATCGAACATTGATATTTTCAATTTTATTTAATGAAAGTGGACTAATTTTAAATTCATCATTAGCACTATTTTCAGTATGAAGACTATCATTACCATGCTCATTTTGTTTCTTTTTCTCTGGACTTGATTTTAATAGTACATCAGATGAATACACGACATCATCTTCATCATCAGCACCATTAACATATAATTTTGTACTACCATATGCTTGGTTTGTTTCTGAAACAATTGAACTTATATCGGAAGTTGTATTCGATTCTGGGATTTGTAATGTTATTGATGAAAAATTTGTTATTAATTCCGATGAACTGGATATTCTTTTAGATGGACTAATTTGTGAATGGTGTAAAGTAATATTATTATTATTTCTATGAGGTTTTTGTTCTGAAAATGATGAGTTTGGTTGAATTAAATATTGATGATGTAATTCATTAAATTTCGGTTTACTATTTATTGTAGGCATTGAATTTTTTTCATTGGAATTTGGATGTTTATGATTGTTGTATAATATATCATTACTTGCATTTTGTACCTTTAATTGTGATTTATTATATTGTTGTGGTGGTTGTTGTTGATGTTGTTCTGCTGTTTTTGCTGCTTCCTTCAATAATTTTTCATGATGCTTTGAAATTGTTGGATGTGTTATTGATTCCAGTTTTTTACGGACAGCCATAACAAAATTATATGGATAAATCTGTACCGATGTTGGTTTCAACCAAAATGAATGATCATGTTTTTCGTCATTTAATTGTTGTTGTTGTTGTTGTTGTTGTTGTTGTTGTTGTTGTTGTTGTGGTTGTTGTTGTTGTGGTTGTTGTTGTTGTTGTTGTTGTGGTTGTGGTTGTTGTTGTTGTGATGGCAAGGTCGTTGGCCCACAATGTTCATTTCCTATATCGTCATTATATTGTTGATTAAAATTTTTTGTCGTATTTACTGTTAAAAAAGTATTTGGTACTATTAATTTCATTTCTTTTTGAATGTCTACCTTTAACGATGATTGATCTGGCACAATTTTTTCTGAAGTTTCTGCTTCTGATAAACTTGAAGTATTGTTTATAATAATAGGTCTTATAATATTAGCTTCTTCGTTTTGATGACACATTGATTTTGTTATTAATGATTTTCTAAATGATTTTGTATCAAAATGAGATATTGGCGATGGTATTGTTAATGGATCAATTTCACTTTTACGAAGTATGCCAATTTTCCTTTTTTTCGATAAATTTGAGTAATCACTATCATTATTATCATATTCGATAATTGATAATTTATCGTTATTTTCAATACTATCAAAAGTTGGTATTTTATCTGGCAATTGTTTAGTAATTAATTTTATGGCAATATTTGTTGGATTTTTCTTAATTAATTTACCTGAAAATTAAAAATAAAGTAATAAACCCCATATAACTTTAATTTTTAATATGAAAATGTGTGACATTGAAAAGGTTGTCTTTGTGAAACATAATTTAATGAAAAAAAGGATAGGGGTTGGGGGACCTTACCTCTTTTCTGTGGTATTTCTAAAGGTTTTTCCTTAATTTTGGATTTCTTAATATTATTGGCAAGAATTTTTAATGAATTCTTCCTTAATTCACACAATCTTTTTTGTATTTCTTCTTTAGAAATATTTTTACTTTTTTCAAGTCTTTGCTTCTCATTTCTCATTTTATTGGCTGTCTTACTGGAAATAGATTTTACAGGAGTTAGTGATACATCAGTTCTATTAACCGACTTTACTGATTGATTAGATGAGGTACTTATTGCTGTTGTGTTAGTGATTCTCAATTTATTTTTTGATTGTAATTTTAATTTATGGGGATTTTTAAATTCTGAATCGTTTATTAGCTGTGGTCGATCTCCGGTTTTTTTATTTGCACCGTAATTTAATTGTAGTTCAGGAATAAAAATATTTGAATTGATAGTATTACGTTTATCGGTTTGTTCAATTGTTGATGATCTTTCAGAATTTATTTTTAAATTATCATCTAAATATGAATGTAATTCTTCGACTGTTCTATCCCGTTCTAATTTCTTATTTTTAAAATCCATTTCCAGACTTTGTTTGATATTATCCGAAGAATTGAATTTATTATGGTTATTAATTGTTGATAAGTCTGCAATTACAGTGAGAGTATTGATTTCAGGTTCAAAATTAATTGACGATACATTTCTCATTGATTGTTGTTTTGGAGTGACATTATTCTGTTTTTTAGAATTCTCATTTAAAATTGATCTTGTAAATGTTGGTGATGAAATTTGACTATTAAATTTAGTTTTAGAAATGTTTTGCTTTGGCTTAAGAGATTGATTTTTTGATGTTGACTCATATGTTAGTGTTGCAACTTTATTAACAACAGATTTTCTGGTTAAAATATCATTTTCCATTGTATTAAACTCTGATCCCTTTTTTTTAATTATCTGTAAAAGGAAATTGCTTAAGTTTATTAGAACATATTTAAATAAAATATTGGTAAAAATAAAAATATTTAAAAGTTATAGAATAAGAGTTAAAGCGATAGAAATTATTGCATTAAAAATTATTTTAACGTATGTAAATACTTTCTACATTCTAATTCACTACACACTACGAGTTGTATGGTATTCAAATTTTGACTCTTTTAACATTAACTGTTGGAATTCCGTGTATACGATCTACCGACAATAAATAATGTTAGTTTAGAGTTGAAAATGTTGTTTAAACCTTGTGTATAACGATTTACAATTATATTTTTTTCTTTGTCTTATTCCTTATTCAGTTTTCGATCATATAAAACTCCAGATACTGATCTCCACTTGATCCAACCGCTTATTCGATATTGAATATTATCACCGCTAATTAACTAGTTGACTTCCAATGTCGAATTTCACCGATTTATTTTACTTTCCAGTTAATTTGGTTCTCGTTTATTAAAATTATGTCCTCTGCAAATAACATAGCCCATGAATTCTATATGGTATCAGAAAGATATTGCACAATTGTTGCAAAACTCTGATACAACAATAATTTAGATGTTCTACAGTTTGTTTGGATGTGCTAGCATTTATATACATATCTTTGATAGTAGAAATATATAATTCAGGAACATTTTGAGATCTTAATGACTTCTTAAGATCAATTAATATTATTATTATCTCTGTAGTTTATACGTGTAGTTATTGTATAGTATTAGATGTTGATCTGCTTTCGACGAATCCGAACTGTCTTGTGTCCAAAACTCTCTGTTTACAAAATTCTGTATTTCTCCCTAATTTTTATAATATGTTAAGAGATAGCTTCGTCTCTATGAATTTAGCATCGCACCTACGTTCAAGATTTAATTTAATAAATTTGCTGACCATTGATACCCAACATCACTCATATATTTTTCATGATCAGCTGGAATGTTATTTTGATCAACTGCTTTATTTCGCTTCATCCTTTTCACAGCATTTTCGTCTGCCAGTGGAGTAACTGCCTTTACTGCGGCCAAAAAATAGGATTTTTTTCAGAAATCCGCTGACGACTATATTCTTCGTTCAAAAGCTGATACACATTGGCAAAATTTGAACCTATATCAATATGTGATCATTTTCATTCAATATTCCATTCCTCTGTGAAAGTATTTTCATGAGTATCTAAATTGTTGTTACTTTCTCAATATAATGACATTTATTTAACATATGATGATTCTTTTTTTTTATTTTAATTTTACATTCGTAGATTATTGCGAATTGTGTAACTTTTAGGACTCTATCATTCATTTGTATTGCGTATCTGAATCGAATCGACTATATTTTGGTTACTCAACTCATTGCACGTGGCTTGACCGATAACTTAACTAGAAAATATGTCAATTGCTGACGTGTATTCAAGGCTGAAAAGGAGATGTCACTCGTGTTCGTCAACTTGGTGAAATATATTTCACTAACAAAGTAGATAGAATGTGTGCATCACTTTAGTTTTATTCAAATATAAAACGTCATAATTTTACTTGATACGGAAACTTGTAGGTGTTTTTCTTGACATTTGATGTTGCTTTGCACCCATATTATGTAGGGGTAGAAATGATATTTATTAAAAAAAAAAACAAGAATTTTAACCGCCCTTATATATTAGCCTAAAAATATTTTGAGTGGCAAGTTCACGTGCACCAAGACGATAAGATCGCTATGTGTATAGGATTTGAAAAGAAGAGGCTATTTATGTATTCTGAATATCATTACTTCACCGCAATAGTATAAAAATTAGATTTAGGAATAGAATAAAATTAACGTCAGTATTCATTGTGTCATAATGTCCTCAGTTGAAAGTGATGATAAGCGGATACGAAAATATATACAAACAACTTCGACGATATTATATTTTTATCATAAGAAACGAAACAATATTCAATTTGAAGCGTTAATAATCTCCTACATAATGTCTCCTATTTTGCATTATACCAAATTTTTACATACTAAAAAACCTATAGAATTTCAAAAAAAAAAAGACAAAAAAAAGGCAAAATAAACGCAAGTAAAACGAAAATTAAATTTTGTATGAGAATATTTTTATTAATTTTCTTCAATTTATGCATGAATTTTCCACAAAAAAATTACATATTTGTGTTCCGGATGCAATGTGTGATTTTATAAAATTAAAAAAATTGGAAAACTTTAAAATTTTTTGGAAAAATTTCGGAAAATCTCGGAAAATTTTTGCGAGCTAGAGCAAAACTTTGTATGGGCGACTTGCATAACTTTTAGAGCTTCCCATATATTCAAAATTTCAGATCGCTGGGACTTACGGTTTATGAGATCAGGAAAATTTGACTCCCATTTTCCTTAAAAAAAAAATTCCAACCTATCAACATGTCATTGATGCCAATCGATAGAGACCATTAAACTACACAAAGTTTGTTCCTGATATTTTTAGATTCGATGAAAATTGTGTCGGCTAGGGTGAATTTTCATTTTTCAATATTTCATGCAGACTCAACTTTAACACCTTGTAACTTCTAAACTATTACAGTTATAGTTTTAATAAAACAATTTGTAATTTAAAAAGACTTCAATGTTTAATAAAATAAAAATAATGTTTTAAAATTTGGTCGGGAAAGTCGAGAAAATTATGGTTGAACTTCTCAAAATAGGGGTTGACTTTAAACTGGAAAATCAATAGAAAATATGTCGATTTTTTTTTAAATTATATTTTTCTAGGAATATTTCAACCCTTTTTTATTCAAATCGAAAAGAAAATTTTAAAAAATATTAATGTTTCTATTTTTTAAATTTATTTCAGAATGACGAAAACCGTGAATTTTTGAATTTTCCAATATTCAACAATTTTTCATGGTCAAACTAAAAAAGATACGGAAAATGTTATTTCACTAATCGATAGATAATGAAAATGTGATTTTAAAATAATAAATTTAAATAAATAATTTTATGTTTTACTTTATTTTATAAGGGTTGGAAAAGTGCAAAAATCACTCATTCAATTGCAATTTTACGCGTTCCTGAAAATTATTGGGGAAAATGAATGAATCCCAGGTTGATTATTTTTACAGGGCTATGTGTGTGCCAAATTTCATGTCAATTGGACGTCATGAAAAAAAAAGTTCCAAGAGTTACCCCTTGTTAAATTGTTGACGACATTCAAAAAAATAGTAAAAGAATTTTTCCCATATTCATCTTCTTCTCTGCTTGTGCAGAGAAGAAGATGAGAGGGGTAGAGAGATATGGGAAACTCAAGTTTCATACTGTGCGTATAACCTGAAAAAATGACGTATAGGAGGATTTGAACCTCCCAACATTTGGTATAAATAACCAAACAATTACCGGACGACGCTAACCATCGTGCCACCACAGCATTTAAAAACAATGTTTTTAAATTGAATTTAATGTAAAATTTGGTACAGATTTTTTGCAATTTATTCCTCCCGACTTTATTTACACATTTCTTTGTCGTGGGTTGTTGTGTGATTTTGTTTTTTTTTTTTTTTTGTAATATTTGGAATTTGAATGGGGACAATGGAACTGGAGTGCTTTTTATTATAGAAAATACTTTTATTTGAATTAAAAAAAAATGATTTATTTATTTTTTTTGTATGTACATTTTTTAATCAATAAATAATTTTATATAAAACGTTTCTTTTTTTTTATTATTTCTATTTTTTTTTCTTATTACTATACTAACTACAACTACTTACAAATCTACTTATAATATCAAATATAAGCGGTGTGAGAAATTATTAACATCACATTTTATCTGATCTATTCTTGGATTTACAATTTAAAATCACAAGAACGAATGTTTGTTTGGCAGTTCCATTTTTTTTTAAAAATTCCCTTTAACACAATCATAAGAAAAGAACCATTAAAAGTAAAATCAAACAAACAATGATAAGTACTCGTATGTACTGTGCATTTTAATTGAAAATTCCTAAATACACACGAATTTTTAGAATAGAGGCGGGAGCTTATGAGATGTGTTTTTTTTTTTTTTTTAAATAGTATAAATGATGTAAGGTCTACTATAAATGGTAGTGAATGTATTGAATAGATGTTAATTAAGTTAACATATGATTTTTACATGACTAAGCCATTCTCGATTATGGATCAATCATTCCGATAAAATGCAGAGGTTTGATATTTACCACCATCAAATTAAACTCAGCTAAAACAATAAGTGTCCGAGCACAAGCTAAATATTATGTGGTGTGCTGTCAGTTTGGTAAATATTTATGAATTTAGAATCAAAATCACTATATATATTTCAAATCAAAAGAAAAATAAATACTGAAAAGGATATAGTAGAAAAGAATTTGGAAAAAATCTACTGGGCTATTTTGAGTTTATTATTGACTAGGATGTAATGTTAGCTAATATATGTATAACATCGACAGTACTTGTAAACTATCAATATATATATAAATATATATATATATAATATAAAATCAAATAAAAATAAATATAATACATAAATCAAGCATCCGTCGTATATGTAAACGTATAATATGTTTTATCTCATGGAGCCTCTTGATGACTACTAGATAATCGAATCGATTCAAGTACATATGAAACTGTTAAATATGATAATATTTAATTATTTAATATATGACGAGAACGACTAATAATTAGATCAGATAAAATGTATATGTTTTACATTTGAAAACAAATGTAAACAACTGCAGATAGGGAAGAAATATTAAGTATAAGCTTTAATGTTTAATACTCAATTTTTAATTTCTATATTATGTAAAAGTTATTTGTGCATTTGTATTTATTCAAAAAATAAAAACAATAATCACTTGTAAGAATTTTGTTTAAATTCACAAAATGATGCAAAATTTAATTACTTTGAAAGGAATTTGTCCTATACATAATAACTATTCAAATCATAGAAAGTAAACACGAGTATATATGCCAGAACATAAAAAAAAACAATAAATTAAATAAATTTAAAAACTAAATCATAATAATATACACTACTAAATATGATAATTAAAATGATTGTGACAGAGAGATTGCAATTAAAGTGCCTTACGAGAAATTTAGACAAGCCAAAAAAAAAAAAAAAAAATGTTGCAAAGAAACTTATTTGTCGTTTTTTGCATCGTTGTATAAAATATTTTCAATTCGAAACATATTGCCATTTAGTGATCACCATTAGCATCCAACAGAATTAAAAGACTAGCTCTTATAGGTGATGATCGAATCACCGTTCATATAGATTCTCTTCAATGTGAGGACGCTAACAATTTTTTATAGATATTTTCATGAGTCTGCTGAGATCACCAGAGTATTCATTGCCCATAAAATTCGGATTTATATCTTATCCGTTCTTTATATTACATATTTACATTTCGTATGTATATCGTCATGATTATGTAATTATAGCTGTTTTTCTTTGTTACGTCACATTGTTTATTCTCATTTTTTAGGAACACATTGCAAGCTTTCCCATAATTTTACAGTCATTTTAATCATCATTTTTATAATTTGTGTACTAATTAAGAAAATATTTGATAAATGATAATATACATTTTTGCAATATAAATTAAAAAATAAATAAAAAATTTTGTTCATTAAACATACATCAAAATTAATTAATGCGAAAATATTAATTAAAAATACCAAACCTTATTTTGTGTTTTTTTTTTTTTTTTTTTTAAAAACATGTAAATATACATAAGAAAAATTAATAAACCTCTTACATATTATTAATAAAATTAGGAAATTAAAATTAAATTCAATATGCAATAAATTTAAGAAATAACTGTCTTTAAAACCTTTAGATGATATTTTTTTTTTTTTTTTAAATAAACTCACCACTTTTATTGCTCTACTATTAACACCAGTTTTTCCGGAACCTATTTTTTGATACTACTGAAGACATTTATTGTTATAATTTCTGGTTGTTTACTGAAATTTGAAATTGAAAAAAAAAGAAGATTATTATGAAAATAAGAAATTATAGAAAAAAAAAAATACAGCACGCCCACACACATAATTAAATCTATAATAGCATAATATGTTCCAATACATTTTACATAATAAGAAATTATTACTAAAAAAAAAAACCATAAACATTTTAATTATACCATCACTGGCAGGAAGAAGAAAACAAGGCCGAAAATTTTAATAATTATGTAGTACAGAATAGTGTTAATTGGACTGACATTTTTAGAAAAAGGTGTAAATTGAATTAAGTGCAATTATGTAATTATCAAGAAAATAAACATACTTTTATTTCTCTTTTCCGCTTCCGTTACACAGTTATTAAAACGTAAAATTTAATGAACTATAATTTTGATTTATCTTTAGTGTTCTACTAACCGTTTTGTTGCAATACTATGGACACTTTGAAATTGCCTATCGTACACTAATATATTAAAATAAATCGAATAAAATAAAGACGATAATTTCAAAGACTCTCAAAACATTCACATACATTAAAACTAATCTATAATTGATTTGCCCAAAGATAAAGACGACTTTTTCTTAGTTACCCACAGATCTTGCCGACAATCATTTTGTTATTAGTTCACAATTATGTTGTGGTCTATATGGCACCACATTATCTATGGTAGAATTTCTATATTAATTTTTATATTCAACGTAAATATTGGCCACTATAAAAAAAAGTCTGTCAATAGGTGTGATATATTTTTCATTAGGAATTGCGTCAGACGTAAGAACATTCTTCAAAATAAAAATTCTTTACCATTCACATTTTTTGTTTTATTTCAATTTAACATTGTATCACCACACTTAATGAAAGAATTTGCATAAAACAAATATAATACAGCACGATTTGTACATATGGGTTGGTTGAGGCTTCATAGTGATCACCGTTTGCTTCCTCAATATAGAATTCATCAGCGAATCGCTTGACTTCTGATCGAATCATCGGGGTGTCATCACAAAGAATTTGTTCAGCAGAAGCGCAATCTAAGTACTCTTAATTTATTCTATATATAGACAATAGCAATTGTTATGCAGAGATCGGTACGCGCAATATTATTTAGCTATTTCCACTAAATATATGCTACATATAAGCTCGGTTGCCGTACTTACATTTTATTAATTTTACATTTTGGTGCTACAATTAAATTTCGAGACACATCATGTACGATTAGTATGTCGCAAAATTAGTGTCGAATATGTGTTGCATATAGTTCCCCAAAAAATTAAAGCAAATGTTTGCAAAAATTCTTGATTTATTTTTATATTAACCGTAATTTTGTTTTTTTTGTGTTAACAAATATTAAAGGCTAAAATTTCCCTCTTCTGATGCCTGTCATTGATAATAAGGGATATAGCACCTGAATATTATTTATGCAATAATAGATCAACACAATTAACAAAGCCCATGGCGAATGGACACAACATAAGGATATCCTGATTGCTGAGTCCACTTTCAAATATTTGCAATTATTATGTGGCTTTTTTGCATGTTTTGTATACATATTTCTATTTGTATTTATATTTCTTACCAACTTTTCCAAGTATAGCTCTCATTGACAATTGTCAACCAACTATATATTCATGAATACAATTATATAGGCACATTAATAGTGTATTGTACAAAACATATTTAGTTTAATATGTTTTACAACATACTATGCGGCATTTTAAGCATAAGAGATAAAAGATTGTTTAGGTGATCGATATGTAACAGAGTGTTTGTTAAACCTGTTATGGATAAAAAACTACCTTTATAATTTTACACACTTTTTGGAAAATATATAAGAAATAACACTAGCCGGACATATTTTACAATTGGGTGTTATGGGTAGAGTTAACAAATCACTAGGTTCAAGCAAATTTAATAGCTTAAATGATCTGATGATCTGATGACCTGATGACGGTGTAAGAATTACCTAATCCAGCTAAGAATGATTATATTTGATAGTTATTACTCTAAATTGATATTGTTACGTTTAATTTTGAAATTATAATGCGGTTGCAAAAGGATAATACAATCAAACTATTGAATGTGTGTGAATTCCGTAAATATACCAAACGGAAGTCGTTATGATACATGATGAATTTTATTAATCGTTGTCATTTTTTGTTGCTTAGAAAGAATTACAGAAGAAGGTAAACTATACGTAATGATTTTCATGCGTATGGATTATAGGAATGTCATGAAAAGGTAGCCTCATGAGACATGGTATATGTAAGTCGTCCTCGAAACGGACTGATGATATTAATCAGCTGAAAAATAACTGCGAATACAGTAATGGCGAAAGTGGTACATGTCGATGATGGCAACTTTGACACACAATTGATTAATTAC
>JANSTX010021329.1:0-15997 GCA_027564355.1 Penthetria funebris
GTTTTTTGTTTTTTGTTTTTTGTTTTTTGTTTTTTGTTTTTTGTTTTTTGTTTTTTGTTTTTTGTTTTTTGTTTTTTATTTTTTGTTTTTTGTATTTTGTTTTTTGTTTTTTGTATTTTTGTTTGATTTTTAGATTCTTATTTTTAGTTTCTTGTTTTAAGTTTCTCAATTTTTTGTTTTAATTTTTAGTATTTTTGTTCTCGCTTTTATAAATAATTGCCCCATTTAAATAAATGTAGCAAAAAAATACATCATATTTTAAAAAGTGCATTTATTTTCTTTTTTTTTTGGTATTTTTATATGATCGTCGTAAGTCACATAAGTCATAAGTCGCACAACAAACACGAGCGGATATTTGCTTCTTCTTCTTCTTCTTCTTCAAAAAAAAACTTTGAAGATTTATGAAGACATCTGTCAATAAATTATGTGATGCATAAAATGTGTGTATATGCATTTTTTATTATATTTTGATGACATTAAACGAAATATTTTTGGGTATTATTATAATAATAATTAATTAATAATTATCATTCATTTTGACCATTTATCTGCAACTATTAAAACTTGAATACACAATTTGTCAAAGTTAGACATTTAATGAAGTAAATTATTTAAATTTTTTGAATTAATCGATGAATTAACGATGTAATTTATAAATCAGGCTACTAATTGATACACCACATTGGAAAGTGACTACAAAGTAGATACATAGCGTTCGCAAAGCAGATGAAGATACAATATTAATATTTATTTTTATGTAAATTATGGTACATAATCCTTTATGGTTTTAAAACAATACACATAATAATGTTCTTCTACTTCTTTCGTCATAGACCTGTGTTTTTCTAACCGATTTGAGTTGCATATGTCCAACATTTTCCACATCTCTTCGGAGGCCTTTGTTTTGGCTTTCAGCATCTTGTTTAAATGCAAATAATAAACGTTGAAAAGAAAATGAAAATTGGTGGTTTGTATTCAATGGACATCTCCACAAATTGCCATAATATGAATATCAAATAAATAGTTGATCACTTCTTTCTGAAAATCTCAATTTTTGATGTGATTTAATCGCCAATAATTTTAGAGAAGAATTTTTGAACATCACTTAATAAACATTGAAAAGAAAATGAAAATTGGTGGTTTGTATTCAATGGACATCTCCACAAATTGCTATAATATGAATATCAAATAAATAGTTGATCACTTCTTTCTGAAAATCTCAATTTTTGATGTGATTTCATCGCCAATAATTTTAGAGAAGAATTTTTGAACATCACTTAATAAAGTGATACCACGATAGTTTATCGGATCAGTGTTACTGTGCTTCTTAATAAGTATGTATCTCTTTACGTTCAAGTAATATTTTGAACAATTTGACAATCTCAGCAATTAGATAGTCCCTACCATATTACAGACGCTTGCTTGAGATTCATCAGTATCGGGAGATTTTATATTTCGTATCTCTCAAATGCAACTCTTCTGTATTGGAATATAAATTTTTGAAATGCGCAGATACTGATGAATTTTAGGTATATTCAATTAATGGTTGCTTCCTTTTTCTGAGAAAGTTCCAAATTTTCTTTTGTCCACCAGACAAAGCACGTTCCATGTCTTTACTAAAACAGTCCCAGTATTCCTTTCAAATTTGCACTATTTCGGTAATAATTCTGTTTCTTAAGAATTTGTATATTTCATATATTGCGTTATTAATGTTTTTTTTTAATTTGCCCATTATCTTCGACGTTATCTGTCGTTCATCTTTAATTTTCATTTTGTCTCTGTTGGTCCCGAGTCGTCGTTGTATATATCCAATCCGTTATCCGAGGTAAACTAGTACTAGTGCTTTGAGTGGTATTAATTTGTAGTATAAGAGGCAATTTGTTAAACAGATCTCCGACTTTACGACATTTGAAACCAGTTCCAACTTCTAGCTGTTGTGAACTAATGTGATCTATTTGTTTTGTTTTGCAATCTGACATTTTGACCGCAACCTATGAATTTGGCTAGTTGAAATCAACTTTGCAAATGGCATGCTGTCAGTGCATACCATCTTTGACAGATATTGTGTCGCCGAATTAATGAAATAAAGATTTCACTTCAATAATTACGTCAATTAAAAAGTTCTTAGACACTGTACATATTCTCGTACCAGCATTCCTTTAGATCAAATGTTCGAACTCTTTAAGATATACATAATTTATATTAAATAAAATTAAACGTTGTGAATTAACTTTTGATGGTACTATAATTTGTTGGTTATAATTATTGTCACATAAGTACAGAATTCAGTTTTCTATTATTTGAACAAACTAGAGACTTCTTAGTAGAAATTGTGGTTATTATAGTTGCCATCGTTAGTAATGCTGACGTTATTATGATGATGATGTTGTTGTTGTTGTTTTTGTTGTTGTTGCAGTTGTTGATGATGACTTGTTCCTATTAAAAATTTATATAACTTAACAACAAAGTTAACAAAATAATTTTTTTAAGAATCATGAAAATTGAAGTTTTGAAAATTTTGTTACTCAACCTATTGTCACTCTCTTAGAAATACATAGTGTAAAGGATGCAATTTAGAGGTTTACTTCATTATGCATTTGTTTGAAGTAATGACGTTGATTTCGAGGAATTATAAATTGTAAATATTTAAAGAAAAAAAATTAATTTGAAAACTTGCGAAGTACAAACATTTGTTTCTTACGCATTTTAAACAATTTATAAGATTATAATATTCTAACTTTCGATTTCAATAGAATATACATTTTATAATCTATTCCTTTTGGCTCATATTATTGTGTATGTTTAAAATAAATACCAGTTTCAAAATTACCGCCATCATTACTTTCTTGAGGTACTAAAATTCAGGTTCGTCGCTAATTGTCTTTTGATTGTTTTTCATATGAAATTTTAAGAACTGCTTGATTTCTTTTTTTTATGACGTTGAGCAATAATATTATTCATATAATGTAATTAATTAATAATTATTACAAATATTGTACAATTTGTTCATTTTATTATTCTTTCCCAAAACATATAAACCTAAAAACATAATTTTGGCGCAGTTGGTATTTATTTCTGCTTCGTATTATTTTCGCTTTTTTTTTTGTTAAAATAATTTTACAGGAAAATGTAAATAACTCTCGAAATAACTACCATTTGTTTACACGTCCCATTTCTTAAAAAGGAAATATGAAACTTATTAACATTGCCATATTTTTCGTGACTTAAAATTAAATAATTGAAAACAATACTGAATTATATTGTGACCAAAAATATATTTATTTTTTTTGTCTGATAATGCAATTTGTCTTGTATATGCAAATTTTATTTATAAATAATATAATTATGCATTTTTTTGCATATACCTGAAAAATAGGTTAGGCACCCGCACGCTTCAAAATAAACAGAAGAGAATTTGTAAACAATGAGTTTGAAAAAGTTATATGGGCCTTGTATTTTAGCGCCTAACGCGTGGATAAAAGTACGTCGCGCAAATTCTTTCTTTGATATTTACAATATCTTTTATTCAAGAGAGTGATTTCCATATGTAAATTGTTATGGTTTCAATTGCATCATAATAAATTACGATATGGTAGGTCAGTAAAATGCATTCGTTATACATGCACTTTTTATTTGCAATTTTTATTAATCGTTATATGTTTTTATGTTTATAACGTTTTTGAAAGACAAAAAATAAATACCATTAAGAATTTATTATTTATAATTTGTAAGTGTTCTTATTTTAGGTCATACATGAAAAATTGTATATATCCAGACTCAATAGAAGGAGTATTTTTAAAAAAATATTTATATGGCCTTCAAATTTATTTCTGGATTTGAAAATATAGTACCAGAAATGTACATGAGTTTTATTTATACTTACAGAAATATATAAATTAAATTATGCACTCATGTTATTGCTTGCATATTTTTATTTGTTATAGAAAACTAAAATACGATATAGAAATGTCTTATGTTGTCATATAGGATGGATGACATTGATGGAAGTAGAAACTAATGACATGATTTAAATATCTTAAAAGGATTAAGTTATGAATATTTAGTATGGGTGACGAATGTATGTATGGCCGACTATCATCGAGGTTAGTCAACCCAACATTACTTCCACCCCACTCGATCATGATATCTGTCAGTATCGAGATTAAAATTGATGTTGTTGTCTAGTTTAAAAAACAAGTCAATAACAAACTATAACTGGGGATTTATGCATCATTATAATGAAATATTGGATAGTCATAATTTATCCTATATTTAGTAGTTAGTAAATTATAATTAAGATTGATTTGATTTACTTCTTATGTTACATAGTCATCGTCATGCCACCCTATGCGCTCATGTGATGTAAATGTTAAGATTTTGATGATAATACATAATAATAATTTATCAATTATACATTCGATACTATCTCCCCATTAATTGAGTGCATTCAACAGTACTACAATACTTAATTTAACTTTTATTTACCCAGTTTTAAATTTAATACTCATTATTTGGTTATATTACTCATTGTTATTGTCGATATACCACATTAACTTTTCATTTTTATTTTCTTTGCTATTTTACTTACATGGTGCCCGCTACATTTTGTACAAGCTATGGTAAATTTTATGGTCAAATCAATTCAAATTTATTCATTATTTTAAGTGCAATACATGAAATAATAATCAACCCTTAAAAAATATATGTGTTCCGCTTCTATAACAGCGATCAGGAAATTGAACTATTAATATTAGAATGGTATAACAACATGCATAATTACAGTAATATATATATATATTGCACCCCAAATGATAAATAACAAATAAATTACTATCACCTGCAAAATAAAATTAAACTCGTATTTAAAAAAAACGAAATATGCGTAATCAAATTTCCCATTTTTTTTCAAAAAAGCGTAATTTTAAATATTTTGAATGAGGTGACTACTTAATTGTATTTAAATCTGTTATGTACCTAAAATGTATACAGCCGTTAACATTTAATGAATAATACATACGATTAATAACAGGTTCTTGAAAATTTTAATTATCACACTAATCATAACTTTGATAAAAGTGACTAAAATCTAAGAATCAATAATACAGGCTTTTAAACCTGCCGTTTCTCTACATTCTGGACAAGTTCTTAGTCTACAACTTAGAGCCCTATAAAATGAGTTTCAAGTAGGCCCGGCACGGCCCAATGAATATTTCTGAGAGCCCGGACCGGCCCGTACATAAGTTTGGAAGATTTTGTGCCGGCCCGGCCCGGCCCGGGTTAATCCGTTCACAGCCCGGCCCGCCCCATCAATTATTGTTGCACGACCGGGCCCGCCCAAACTTTTTTCGTTCAATGTACTTGGTATAAAAATTAGTATACATTTCTTAATTTATATAATTTAAAACTCGACTTTGGGAAGAAAATCAGTAGTTTTCTTGAAAAATGAAACAACTTAAATAGCAAAATCACTTCTAACTAAACTACTGATTTTTATAAATTCTAATATCAACTACAGTGCAATTGTTTTCAATGTGTGAGATCTAGAATGGTAAATTTTACGTACTTCAAAACTGATAGCATCATCCATTCCACATTTCTGTAACCGTTACGATTTTTTGACGAATTTGTAGTAGAGGATTTTTCAAATAGTTTACAAAAATTAGTCTAGAAAAAGATACGGAATGCATTATTTAGTGATAAGACTTCAACGCTGAATATTATCAAAAGCATCATATAAAGGCTTATTCTGTATCATCGAGCTTTCATTCAAACTATTCTATCAAAATTGGTAACTGAATCTATTATATATTATTTCTTATCTATTACATAGAGCAATGCGTGAATATGGCAGATGCAGATAAAAAACATATTTGCTGATATTGCTTGTAAATCTAGAAATTTTTAACAATTTAATAGCAAATGTACCGCGGCCCGGCCCAGCTCACAGAGTTAAGACTGCTGCCCGGCCTGACCCATACTGTGTTTTCTGCAGCCCTGTCCGTCCCAAATTTAAAAATGGGACGGGACTGTGCGGGCCGGACCGGGCCGCACCATAGGCCGGGCCGTGCTGGGCTCGAACTGCTTAAGGATATATTTTGTCTGTTTGATCAGTGCCTTATTAGAATTAAAGATTAAGATGCGCCAGGCTCTCCGCCTGGCTCTTCTTAATCTAGTTTTTAACACACATATTATGGTTCTATTATTTCACACCATAGTACGTAAATTCTATCGATAAAACCTGATCATATTTAAAAGTATTCGGTGCAATTAATCATATTTTAAATAAAATAGTCATTAATCTTATTAGAAATTTCATCAAAATGACACCTAATCTGGAATCTAAGAATGTTAGTTAATATAACTAACTTTTTAAATTTTGTCATGGGATCGTGTACAAAAGTCAAAAATTAATAGTTTCACCTTTAAACTAGACACCAATCTAATGAATCATGTAAATCTTTAGCCAATTACATATTTAACAGCATTTTGTGAACACCGTGCAACCAGATCTTGTTATATTACGTTCTAATGTGGCTATACTTTAATTTTTATATATTTAAGTAAATTTAGACAACATATATTTTGAGACTAAGTGGTCAACGTTAGAATAAACATGTAATTTAATTTGTGTGCATTAAAGAGGAGAAGAGTGATGTTACGCAAGATATATTGATTGGATTGTATTGAGTCAATTATAAATTCAGATCTGCTGACGAAGTCTTCATATAATATAGATTTACCCAAAAAATATACTAAATGATCAATTTGGCGTCGCATGATCCGTTACTGTACATTGTTCATAACGATTTAATTTGTGCACATTGTTTATTTGTTATTTTCCAAATATCGCGTTCGTATAATATATTATATAGGTACTAGAAAAGTTTGAAAAATACGCATTTTTAGATTTTTTAAAGCATCCCGGACATTTGTTCAAGTATATAGTTTTTTTTTGAAACATTAATTTTAGAACAACATTTTGCGCTGTTTCACAAGTCTATTATCTTAAAATCTCTAGCAGTTTCAAATAGCAGAAAAATGCCATTACATAAGTCAAGATCTCTAAATTATGTGTTTTAAATTGATGGAATTAAATATGCAAGTTCCAAATTGGGCTTTCAGTTTAATTCAATGCAGATTGTTATATATTAGTTAGATATATTAATGAAATATACATGCTACTCGAAAATATCAACAATCAGAAATGTTTTATAACGCTCACTCCACTACAACTGTATGATGAAATGTTATTGGAATATCAGATATTTCTTCTATCTGAAATTCGGTTGAGGCTAAAATTATTATATTTGCAGAAAAATGCTTCGCAAATTTCTGAATTTATGTCTACTAATTTATGTCTATTTATGAATTTATTTCTACCAAATTCCATCATCATTTTGATCTTCACACTACATAACTGCATAATATGTGTCACTCAAAATATTTCTAAAATTTCTATGCAATGTTATGATAACAAATGATTAATTCATTAGAGTAGTACATACATTCTCAGCTGCATAATTTATTGTGACAAAAGTCACATATATCCACTATTTTAAATGTCTTAATTAGAAGTCGACAATTTACATAAATTGTGATCAAGTTGGACGGTCACTCAATTCGTTACCATAATCATAATTTGTAGTGAATAAATATCGATTCTAATTTTTTGAATAACGAAACAAAATCCAATTATAAAAATGTATTTTATGACATATTTCATGCACCATAGGTAGTCATCATCCATTGTACATTATAGCCTTTATTAAATTAGGTTATAGACAAACTTTTATGTTGTATCAATTATTAATTGTTGCAGACTCTTGATAATTATTTATACCTAAATTGTTTGAAAATGCTGAAAATAATGAGTTTAAAATACTTGAATTTTGTTTAAAAACAATAATTTAACGATCATTAATTTGTTTCACTATTCAAAATTTGATATAAAATTTAGTTTACAATATTTTTGAAAGACACGTCTACTCAATTACCGAAAATAATCTAAATCTTAATATATGATGTAGTGTATTTTTAATTTTGATCATAAAATATTGAATTACATCTTTACCATTTTTTTTAATGAATATATAAAAATAATTCTATTAGCAATTGCGAGGTTCTGAAATAGATTATTAAATATCGAAAATATGATCGCGTTTAATTTGAAAAACGAATTTTAAAAATATATTAATAATAATTTCAATAAAACATCCTATTAAGATCATGTCTATGATCGACTAATCAAAAGATCATTTTATGCTTTTTTTCCATCATTTTGAAATTGTCCACGATTAATTCTACAGACCATATAGAAAAAGAGATGCACAAAAAATGTGCATGCATTGCACAGCACATATTCTTCTGTTCAATTTCAAGAATAGTTTCTTTTTCTTAAGTAATGTGTATTTCGAAGATCATATTTTACAAATAATTATTTCCATTTTTTTAATAGAATATTTTCGTAAATAATTTTTTTGAAACAAAAATTTAAAATTACCAACAGCATAAAACCATCTCTTGCAACAATTGTTTATATACTAAAGAAATTTTGAGGATGAGATGTGATACTCTGCATATTGCATTAGTAGTGTTGATATCAAAAGGTAAAAAAAAAAACCAAATTAATAACATTAATATTTCTATCTTCCTCTTATACATAATAAAATAAAATTAAAAAACAAAAAATATCGATGATATTGCATTTTTTATACAATGCATTTTTTTTTATAATGCCATTACCTATGTATATATTTGTGCATTACATTTTACTCTTACCATTTGGTCATGCGACTCACGTCTGTGGCACGCGCTACATCAAGTCACACGTTTACGATCCCATGATCGTACATGATCGGTTTATGATCGCTGCTGATGATGTACCTGCAGTGGCAACAGCAACAGCAGACAACACAAATATAGTAACAGCAATACCACCACACCACCATCAGGAGCAGCAAGTATTACACTAAATTCATACTTGCACATTGTGAGAATTAAAGAATATAGTGGGGATCAGGTTCACATGCACTATTCTTCTCTTCAATTTTGTTTTGGTTTGTTTTTTTTTTTTTGATTTTTGTTCATGATCATTTTATTTAACTTTTTCCTTCTCATTGATTTATATATTATGTTTCATTCAAAATAATGGTAGGGGATCATAGTAAATATCCTTGTATTGTATAAAAATGTGTGTATGGGTTTTTTTTTAAGAACATGCAAACAAGCATAACGCAAACAGCATAGTTACAATCAAAAAGCAGGGACCTGGGACCTTATTTTGAACATACTTTTTTTTTTCTGTTTTTTTTTTCTTTTGGTTTTCTGTTCTGATATTAAAAGAATAATATGGTATTTTCAATGTGATCAGGTAGAAGAAAGTGTACAAAATACAAGGGCTTAGGTCGAAGGGTTTCATTTCGGGAGTAGCTTCCGCCAAGAGTATACACGTACGTAATCGTTTAAAAATTTCTAAGGTTCTAAAAAAAATATGTATAATCGTAAGAATTTTCTTGATCAATTTTTGATTTTTTTTTTGTTTTTTGTGTTATCGATCATGTAATTTTTTTAAAAAGGAAAAAAAAATTGTTTTTCTTATTCTTCACTACAGTATTTATTCTTGTATTCGTTTTAATTTCATTCTTGGTTTAATATTTTTAATTTAGTGGTTCGATTGAATTCGAAGAAGACGATGATGATCATGATAATATAATATCAAATGTAAAAAAAAATATAAATAATAAACCAGTCGTGTGCTAAACCTGATAGAATAAGGTTGAATTTTTAGAAATTATTCCCTAATAATAAATTTTAAATAAAAATACGTAAACGAACTAAATTTTAAACAAAGTGTTTTATAATAAAAAATAGTTTTTAAAAATGATCTTTATGGTGATTTTTTTTTTTAAATTGTTTTAACTAATAAGTGATGTTTGTTTAGATAAAACTAAAAAAAAAACTATATAATTTTTTTAAAAATAATTTTATTTTTTTAATTTTTTGAACAAATGGCAACTGCAGTATTAAGAAATATGACTTTAGGACAAAGTAATTTACATAATATGATACCTAATAATTGTGTTATTGTATCATCAACATCACAATCAAATAATGTATTACAATCACCGATTATAATGCAACATCATCAGCATCATCATCATCATAGTCAACATCAACATCATCATAATAGTAATAATAATAATCATAATAGTAAAAGTCGACCAATTGCACCGGCAACTGATCAACACCAAAGATCAACAATTTTAACATCGGCTAATAATTTAATTAATATTGATCATCAAAATAGACATAATAATAATAATAATAACAATAATAATAATAATAATAATAATAATAATAATAATAATATTAAAAAAAAGATAACATTTACCCATAACATATCACCGTATGGTGGTATACAGCAGCCAGCATCAGTGCAACGTCGTAATGCACGCGAGCGTAATCGAGTCAAACAAGTGAATAATGGTTTTTCCAATTTAAGACAACACATTCCACAAGATGTTATAACAACATTATCAAATGGTGGACGTGGTGCTAGTAAAAAATTAAGTAAAGTCGATACATTACGTTTGGCCGTTGAATATATACGCGGTTTAGAAGATCTATTAGGTAAAACTGAAAATGATACATCAATATTATGTAATAATAGTATAAGCAGTAGTACAAGTTTACATAGTAGTCAAAGTTCTGGAGCTGGTTCCTATTATGCGGCAAGTCCACCAATTCAATCAACATGTTCGGAAACATCAGCATCCCCAACACCATCGTATACATCAGAAATATCAATTGGTCACAGTACAAACAGTATGATCGGTACAGGTGGTGGTAGTGGTGGCGGTGGCGGTGCCATTGATAGTGGTACAGGTGATATAATTTGTGGAAATATTGGTGATGGTAATACTGGAATTATTGATAGTCATCAGCATCAGCATCAAAATCATAATAATAATAATAACCATCAACATCATACCTATATACCAGCACAAGCTTCCTATAAATATGAAGTTTATGATGCTTATAATCCTGAAGATGAAGAATTATTAGACTGTATAACTTGGTGGCAACAACAGTGAAATAAATAATAATTCAAATAATATTAATAATAATTATTATTATTATTATTGTCGAATGTTATTCAGGGTGGTAAATTGCTGTGGTTAATTAATTAAAATTACGATTTTTTTTAAATAAAATACACATACACGTTCTCGAATTCATTTCTGTTAAAGGTTAGTACAAAAATTATAAAATTATTTAAAAACAAAAATATTTAACGCAAGAAAATATACCACTATGATTTTTTAAAATAATAGATGAATAAATTATATTAAAATATTATTTATACTTATTAAATTAGACTACTCAGAAATTTTTAATTTATTTGATTTTTGATAATTAATTAAGTTAATGTTTGAAATAAGACAAATTATTTCAGTTTGGTTAAATTAATTAAATAAATAAAACTTTCGGTTTTATAAACTTAAAGGTAGCTGTTAAATGTTGTGTTTTAATAAATATCCATCTGATGAATTGATTTTTTTGTGAATTAGCGAATTTTTAAAAATTAATGTTCACAAATAAATATGAGATTTTAAACAGATGCAACAAATAATTTAAAGATAATTTTTATTTACATTTATAAAATTTTTATTAAACTTGTTAAACTGTTAATATTTGTTAATTAAATCTTGTGTTTTAAAAAGACTTGTCTGCTTTAAAATTATTTTTTTAAACATTTCTAACTTATGATTAAATAATTTAATTACATAAATCTTATGACATATTCTCAATATATTGAAATATACTTTGATTAGTTTTATATCTTTTAAAAAGTATTTAAAAATTTAAAATATCAAATAAATTAAACTGATTTCAAATAACAAATAAGTATGTAGATTTTTCTCAAGGAAATAATATTTTTTAATTTCTTCATGATCCTAAATATCCTAAACGTATAACTAATTATTCAATTTTGCGTGAGAAAGAAAAAAGAATGTGAAACAATTTTATTGTATTTTTTTAAAAATTATTAATTATTGAAAGGAACATCAAAATTCTATTATAATATTTGGATTTCGACAGTAATTTTGTAATGTACGCGCTACACTTATTACTTTTTTAATTGGTTTCGTAAATGTTTCAAAAGTTTCTAATAAATAAAAATGTTGTTTTTAGTTTTTAAATTTAAGTGTATCTCTATTAATTGATTTTTTAAAAAAATGTAGTCGCCCCCGAAATGTTTTTAAATTATAGAAATGATAATTTTAAAACCTTTAAGAAAATTTAAAATTTATCTCTCAAATTTTCTCATCATTTATTGATTGATATTTTTTATGTTTTTAAATTTTCTCTCCGTTTTATCTATAAACTCTTATTATTATTTTTTTTTTTAAATCACAATAAGGCACACTTTACAAACTTTTCTTTATTTATTTATCAATTTCTTATTTTTTTGCGTTTTCAATTTCAATTTCAATAAGAATTTTTACTCTATTGTGTATATCCTTAGCCTAAGCATATAAAATTTTACTATTTTCTTACTATATTTCAATGCTATTTTTTTTTTAAATCATCTCTAGAAGACATTGCTTTTTATATTATTCAGGAATGTTTTTTTTTTTAAAATAAAAAATTGTATTATACGCGTTTTTTTTTTTTGTTGTTAACTTGTTTTGATTTTTTTGTTTCATCTATTTATGTATATAGCTTAGCCTATATGAAATTTAGCTCTTAATATTTTTGTTCCGCATTTAAAAATTCATATATACTCGTATATATACTCTGGATAAATACAAAAAATATATTATCATCCCTTAAGAAAATTTTTATTATATTCCTCTACCTGTCTAAATTCAATTGATTTTTTCTACCTTGACTGTTAGCACAGCAAGTAAATATGCACACATGTAAAATAAATTTTTAAAATCGTCATGTAAGACGTAAAATCTTTAGAATGATTTTAGAAATTTAAAATATAAGGGAACAAAACACTATGATGAACCAAAAGCATAAAAAAAAAAAACTTTTGCTTATGTACTACATCATCTTTAGAATTTAACAAGATCTTTAAAGATACTATACATAAGATTATATATTATGTATAACGTTTAATTTTCTCTCAAGTTAAGTAATATAAAGAAAAATTGCTTGAAATGTTTTTTTTTTTTTTAAAATGTCCCCATTGATTTCACTGAATAGAAAATTTGATTTTTAAAAACATTCGTGATTCTTATTGTGTTCTCCATATCTTCATATATATAGTTCCTCTTTTCAATGTCAATCATTCGATGTTATATTAAGTTATGCTCGTAGACCCAAAATATGATAATAAAACTAATTTTATAAAAATCATTATTCTATTTTTTAAATATACATAAATGACATGGGTGTTTTTAAAAAAACATCTCTAGTATGCAAGTATTTTCTTTATGAACCTGTAATTTTATTATCACTAGTAAAAACATTATGTTTTATTACAAACATTAATTAATAATCTTATAAATTGTTTTTTTTTTTTTTTTTTTTTAATATTTTATGACACAATTTTTTGCTTCAGTTTATTATTTAAAAAAAATCCTTATTTCATTTGTTTTGCAAGATTCGATAATTAATTCTCTATTTATGGTTTTTTTTTTATAATACAATACAAATGAAGTGACTTATTTGGATTGATTATTTTTTAAAGTCAAAACTAACATTGCAAAAGGAAAAACGATTTTAAAAACACAATTACAATAATATTATACTGATATGCCATGTTATTGTAAAATAATTTCTTCTTTTATGTAGTACATAATTCTATTTTTTTAAAATATCATTTTATTAACGATTATTACATTTTATAATTTTTTATGTTTAAAATAAACAACTTGTTTATAGAAATAACTGCCCTATCTCAATAGTAATAAAGTGAGGTATAGAATAAATGTTAAAACAAGCAAAAAGAAACATTAATTCTTATAACATCAAAGGTTATTCATCGACATTTATTGCGGGTTATAATACAGAAGAGATAAAGATTAATAATATCAAGCTGTTAAAAAATTATGTGTCGTTTTTATTAAAAAAAAAAAAACAATTTAATTTTTAAAAAATATTCCAATTCAATATTATTGTTCATATGTATATTTTTAAAACTATTTATTGCATTTTTAACTACAGATAGCAAAACACACCAAACAAGTACCATTCGTCTCATGCATTAAACGTAAATGTATCCATCATCCTTTAAAATATTATTAAAATATTCCTTATTTTTTATATTGTCCACATTAAATCTCATCATTTTGTGGTTTGTCTGCTTACTTACTGTGTTGTATATTTTTAACGATAAAATTTACGGTCGCATTTTATTTTTTTATTTCTTTTTTTTTTTTAAAAAAAAACTTAACATTACTTATATTTTAAAAAAAAAAACAAAAAAAATTGGTATTTGTATTTTCTTATTGTTTATTTTCCTCATAAAATATAAATTTATTTACAGGAATTGTAAGAAAATCAGGTTTAAGCATATTTTTTTTAAAAAAACACTACACATATTTTATGTTGTTAAACTTGAGAAAAATCAATGCTTCATAAAAAAAAAAAAAATAGGGATATTAAATTCATTAATTTAATCAAAAATATTTATTATAAAAAATTGTTTGGGTATATTTTCATTTTTTTTTAACAATTAAATACTGATTTTTTAAAAAGGAATCAAATCATTTTCCATAGAAAATTTCCATTTATTTTGTTTTTGCTAATAATTGTTTTGTTTATTTCCTTTTCAGATGAATATTAGCAAAATTAAAAAGGGTTATTTTTAAAAGAATTATTTAATAATAAAATCATAAAAATACTGTTGCCGGCTGTGATGATAAAATTTGAAAGACAACAAAGTAGTGAAAATAATTAGCAAAAAAATTTTTTTTCATTTAAAAAATTGAACACCAAACGATTTTTTGCTAAACATAAATTCCTATAAGAAAATGGAAAGATAGAATCATATTTCTTAATACATTCTTAAAATATGCCAATTATAATATTATATAAAATATTAATGGTTTTTAATTTCTTTTTTTTTAAATTAAATTATATATTATATATATTTTAAAAAAAAAAAATATTGTAGTAGGTACATATATGTTATTAAAAAAAATTGTATAAAATATTGTTATCTAGTCATTCCATATAATTATTTAAATAAAAAACATATATTTTTAATTAAATTACCTCTTTTTTTTTTAAAGATAATGCAAATACTACATAAGTGAAAAAACTATTATAAAATTTAGAAAAAAAAATTTAAATAAACGAAAGGACTATTTTTTTGTATAAATAATAATTTTTTCTTATTTTTAGATATTTTAATAATTTACAAATAATTTCAAAAATGTACACACACTGCCTTAACTATTTGTTATTTAAAAATAATAAACAGAAATTTATTAGTGCCTTGTTTTTAATTTTTTGTTTAATTCATGAATTAAACGACAAAATTTTGCCTTAAAATTTTAAAATAAAATTATTAAAATTAATTTTTAAATTAGACGATATTAATAAATTGTTTTTTCTTTTTCAAGAACATTCTTCTTTCGAAAAAAACAAACACGTTTTAAAAATATTTTCAGTTTTTACTAAAAAATCTATAAAATAATTAAATAAATACTTTAAATACCACCCTCATTTCTCTAACTCCTTTTATTTGAAAAAATATTTTGCTTTTAAAAAATTGTATATTTATAGTTAACTATTGTATTGAACTTACTTTATCTACTTAAAATAATGTATGTAAATTTTTAATTTTTGTATATATGTAAAATTTGTTTTATAATTGTTTTTTAAAAAAAAAACCCAAAATAAAAACAGACAAATATGCCAGTGACTTAGTCGTTTTAAGAAAAAATATTGTACTTTTTTTTTATATATTATAATATTTAAGTACATTATTAAAATCGTATTATATAGGGATAATATTTTTTTAAAAAAATTATAT
>JANSTX010021340.1:0-15995 GCA_027564355.1 Penthetria funebris
AATAATAAATAAATAATGACACATGCCAAATTAAAAATCAAATTATACATCAATTTAAGTTATTATTTTACCAGTAAACATTTAAAGAATACTAAAATGTTTTAATTCTTCTGCCAACACTTAAATGTAAAATGTTAATGTAAAGTTTCAATGAAAAAATACAAGATTTTTACATTAAAATTATTTACTTAACATTTTTTTTTTTAAACTCATAAATTATTTAATAACATTTTAATAAGAACTTTGTACTTCATGTCGATTAATTTTTAATTAAAATTTGCATACTTATGTGTATGTACTATGACGCTTAGTATGACGTTATTCTAATTTATTTTTTTTTAAATAAACTGTGCCATATGATCAATTAATTAAGTCAATTAACATTTCAATAATAAAATAATTTAAAAATAGAATGTTCTTATTATATTGTTGTCGATTAAATAATTATTAAAATTAATAATATAATATTATACCTTCATGCAAGCATGAACATTTGCATTACAATTTAATAATTCTTTGACCATATTCATGTGCCCTCCTTGACATGCAACAAATAGTGGTGTACCACCATCCTTTAAGAATGTAAAATAATTAATTTAAATACTGACAAAATAAAATAATAGACAAATACCACTGATGGTGAATCTATATTGGCACCAATTTTAATTAAAATTCTTGCAATATCAACAAAACCACCTTGAGCGGCAAAAAATAAAGCTGTCGTTCCTGTCTGAAGTAAAATTTAAAATTATTCAAAAAAAAAGGAAATAAAAAATTACAATCATAAACTTAAACTACATACATTTCTTCTGGCATTCGGATCGGCTCCCTGTTCTAAAAGTTCAATGACACACGTTACATGTCCACCGGCTGCTGCTAAAATTAATGGTGTTGTTCCATCCTGAAATGAAGACGTATGTAATATTTTAATTTACAATGATACATAAACTGGCAAGTATGTGTAAAAAAAAAAAGAAATAATAGAAAGTTTTGATCAGACATCAGATATTGATATTTTCATCAATTTTATTTCAGTAATTTTTCAAAAACATTTGTAAAATGTGGTCTAGTCGAATATTGTTAAATCTATGGGCTTTCAATATCTCCATATATGATTGCTGAATTTCGATCATGTTCAAAATTTTTGGTGAACTCATCATGAATTATTTCAATAGAAGGTCAGCTTATGGCCAATTTTTTTGCGTGAAAATATGAACTATTGAGTTTAAAATTTTAAGAAAGTTAACAGTATAAGCTCTCACGAATGATGAGTTGCTAGAGTTCAGAAAAGTTGTTAGAGAACTAATAGAGGAACTGCAAAAATACCATTGCATTTGGAATTTTCGGTAATAACTTTTGACTGGAGTACGATATCATTGTCCATTGGAAATTTATAATGAACAACACTACCTCTTATATATATATATCTCAATTTGTTATAGTTCAATATTAATGTAACTTTCGGAAAATACGTAAAATATGTTATATGTAAATTTCTAAATATAAGAACCATAACGACAAAAATTAATTAATTTATATTTGCTAATTTATCATAAAACCATAAGAAGTGAAATTAAAAAAAAAAAAAAAAATCTTAAATGTACTGAAACGGAAAATTTAATTTAAATAATAACAATAAAATGGTCAGGTACGAGTATAGTACCACAGAAAAACTGTTTGTAATTACTCAAGTTTGATTAACGTTAATTTGATGTAATTTCATAGTTTTTTTCTGTGTAATTTAAAAACATTTAACTCTACAAATATACGTGTAAACAATAACAATTTTCATATCCAATTGATTATATTACGATTATGAAAATGGGGTCAAAGTATTAAAGATTTTACAAAACAACATGCATTATAAATTAGTATTTAAAATGCGTACATACTGCTAATTATTATTCACAATATTGTATGCAGACGGAGGAGACCTCAATTAAATCATAAGAAACGTAGTAAATCTTTTTTTTTTTTGAAAATTTTTTATTTTATAAACTGTTTATAACTAAATATGAGTATGGACGAAAATAAAACGTATAGGAGAAGTCAGATTTTAATTTCTTTTCAATATACCATCTAAAACTTTAAACTCGTGCTATACGAATTTAAGCTACATTGAACTAAACGAGCTGCGATGTACATTTCAACTTGGCACGAAAAGTCTTCCATTGATACATCAACGACCGTTGCACCCTAGTAGAGTGACTGCATGATATTTTGGTCGGCGACATCATTGGGATTATTTGAGGATGCTAGAGGTAACGCCGTTACCAGTTACTGTAATCATTAATGTATGACATCTAAGATAACTTTCTTATATTTGAATTAGATGAATTGGACCTACAACACATGTGCTTTCAACAGAATGGTGGCCCATTGATACGATGGAAAATTTTCCCGACCGAATAATGTCAAAAAGTGGGACACCGACTGGCTTCCACAATTCTCTGATTTTACGGCCCCCAAATTATTTCCCCTATGATTACATGAAGAGTAAGGTGTACATCAATAAATCGAGGACAATTACAATGCTTCAGGACAACATTCGAAATATAATTGTCGAAATAACATCAGAAATCTGCAAAAATGTTGTGAAAAATATGTTTGAAAAATGTTACCCAAAAGGCGGTCCTTAGCCAACATCATATTCCTCAAATTAATTAAATTGTGTTTCATTTACTATTTGTTTAAAACAAAACATCAGCCTGGAACATATTATTCAGCATGTACATGAAGTTAGATGATAAATAGCAAAATATTCATTAGCGCGAATGTTCAAGTCATCTGAAAATTTGCATCGAAAGCTTCAAGAATCCAAATCTGTGGAATTCGTCGCCATTTCCGGCGAAGCGCCATCTTTAATATGTTCAATCTGTTAATTTTTTTTTTGTTAAAACATTATTAGTTTCCCAAATAAAACATATGGAGAAGTTCGATCAAGTCTGATAATTATAGTGGTCATTGTTGCGAAGAAATGAAATGTGGAACGAATGGTTTTGTAAACATGGTTGTGTCAAATGAGCTATATGGATGGTGGCGAGTTGAAATGGTCATTAGTTGGAACCAAATTGTTTGTGTGTCCATCGTTATATACCTTTTGTTGGCATATTTGCTCGTTCGCCTTAAAAAATCGATTAAAACGAGCTTAGAGTGACCATTGAACATTGATAGCACTTTGATCGATTGTTCGTCAGATACAGAAGAAGAAGCTTATTCCGACAGATTTGATCAACATTAGAATTAGAAATTAAAAGATTGCCAGTCATTTAAATGATGTCAGTGGACAATCTCTCAACGTATAGACAATTGACTGGTAATTGTTTGATTAATAAAAAAAAAACGATTATCAACAAAAAAAAAAACGAGGCATATAACTGTCACTCTGGCACAGTTGGTACAATGTTGTGAATTGAAGATGCTGAGTAGAACTCACGAACAAAAGTGGGACATCGACTGGCTTCCACAATGCCTTGATTTTACGGTACCAAAATTATTTCCTCCGTGGTTACATAAAGAACAAGGTTGTCATCAATAAACCGACGACAATTGCAATGTACAGTAAAGTTTAAAATGATGTTTATAATGAAGTGTTTTAATTGACGTAAATGTTTATTTCATACTGCAATTTAATATTCTTTAATTATACAAAATCATCTTCATTATGACGATGAATGACAAAACAAAACATATAATTTAATAAAATTAGACATACAACTATTTACGTATGAAGACTCCAGTGATGTAATTTAAATATAATAAGAGAAAAGAATAAAACAAGTTAAGTAAAAGTTTTTTAACCTTTGTATAAATGCACATCGAATGCATTCGTTATAATGGGAAAGATGAAAATGGTCATCCTATCATCATACAGTATGTAATGTTGCATAGAGCAAGATGAAAATAATGTAATCAAAAAAAAATAAAAAAAAATAATGCAACGTAATTTTATATTATTACTTTTAATATACAACATTTTGAATTACATAACTAGAAATGTTACCTTGATCTTCAATTAGTTATACAACAAGAGATTTCTTTATGTTTATATTCATTTACATAATAAGAAATGAAAAGATAAACAAAATTGTGTAACCTTAAAACATAAGCATTCATTAAATATTGATTGGAGTCTAAATTTTATGACCTCATCCTTACAAAGTTAGCTACCGATTTAAAATATATATATATACTCATAGTGACAACTGAATAATCAACTCAATGACTAACCATTTGGTCAAGTTCGTCTGTTAACATTTACGCATCAAGAGCACATAGGGTGGCGTTATGATATTAATTGGCCGTTCCTATACACAACAAATAAGTAGTATCTGTTATGTTTTTCAACTTAGAGAAAAAGATCTCACCAAAAAAATATAGGTTTACTCCACCCGGGTAGCATAGGGCGTCAACAAACAACCACCACTTTTTACGATCTCTTGCCAGCCCCCTTCACTTTACTCCATTCCAATTCACGGGTGCGAGTCTCGGTTCTGCGTCATATTGTTTTTGAACGACCGGGTCTTCTAATAGACTGTGGATTCCAGTCAACTATGTATTTGGACAGAAAATTTTTAGTATGTGCCTGAGGCACCTATTAACGAAAACTTGAATTTGTGACACGATGTTATTTGTCACCTTCCAAGTTTCGCAGCCATACAATTGTACAGTTTCAAAGGATAATAGATATCCGTTAATTGATCGGATCTTTTTTGTCAACAAGTATTCCTATACCATTTTAAGGTCATCACCATGTTATAAATAAATTTATAGCTCCGACTAATAATTTTGGCCTCAGATCGTCTTCCATTTAGTTTATTTCTTGTATATAAGCCACTTAAATATTTCTTCCACTTAACACCTCTGCTAGATCGATACTGCGTCTAGTTAAGGGGCATATGCTAAAAGTATCAAATCTCAAATTTTACATGCAGAACAGACTTCACTTTCAATTGGTTAACAGGAATAGCCTAAAGGCGGCATAGTCGCCACATGTTGCGATTTTTTCATTGGCTCTAGATTTAAGCTAGAATACGTTCACAGTCTTCTGGCTAATCACAATCTCGATGCCTTTTAACGTCATGCTAAAGACCATCCAGTACGAGAACATACATAATTTCTTTAATATGCATATATGATATAGCCATAATTGTATAGACGTTATATTTTCTTCTGAAATAAAATTCAAGATAATGATTATGACGGGTCGAATGTATTGAGTTTTTATCATAGTCCGTCTACATTGAATGAGTTCATACAGTATAAATAATTTAGAACTACTTCCTACGTTGTGTTATTTAATTTAAATTATATTCATCCTACAATTAGCATATCACAATATATGTCTTCTTATATTGCGACCGTAGTACCATAAAAACATTAATTAAAGTTTTGATATTAAAATATATATATTTTATTAATTATTGTTGGCACGATTTGAATTATTATCAAAGAGTTGTTAGTAAAAATGGTTCTTAATATTATTGCATTTCATTTCGTTTTTTTTTTTTTACAAAAAAACTATAAATGCAGCAATTTATGAACACAAATAGTATGTTAGACGAGAAAATGACTTTAAAAAAAACAAATGACAAACCAAACATAAATAAAATATAAAAGGAAATGATTGCACAGATCACGAATAGCTTAAATATTATTATAGTTTATGACAGGCATTTTTTAAAAAAACAAAAACAAGAAAAGCTATATAAAAACGTGAAATTACGATGGTTAATAATATTTACCAGGTATCGATAGTTTATTTCGTCATCATCATCTCGACCTTTATTCTACGCGAGAGCATATGGCGTCAAAGAACAACTGCAATTAATCCGTCACGTTGTTTTTCGAAGACTGCGTCTTCTATTACTCTGAGAATAACACACACTTAAACGTATTTTGAAAAATTATCGACATTCTGCGGTTAACAACCCTGTTTATTGCCTCTAAATCTGCCAATCTCCATACAAATTCTGCATCGATATTGTATTTGGTCAGAAAATTTTTAGTATGCGCCTGAGGTTACCTATTTGACGAAAACTTGAATTTTTGACATGATGGATATGATCATTCTACGTGTGTCACAACTGACAACTTCAACAAACCGCAAAATTTCAATTGACCACCATCCTATGCACTCATGACCTGAACAGTTGAAGATGACGATGATAAAATAGTCAATATGTAACCTGCATATTAAAGACTTACAATGCAACATCGTGTTTGTCGATTTCATGAAAATATCTCACTAACAAACTCGATAGCTGATGAGTTATTATGCACTACTCTATACTTTGATTGCATGTACGCAAAATTCTGTGGTTTTTATACGGTTTGAAATTATGCCATTTTCTATAGGATTTTTTGCGGATTTTTCATGGGATTTTCTTTAATGATTTATAAGTTTTGCGATCCCCATTTTTGTACATATTTTTCATGGGGATCCTCGCTGTTTATATAATAACTTTTCTTTATTTCTTCTAAACATTTTCTATTAAGATTGCCGGTATATTATATTGTTTTGGTACATGAAATTGGTGGCGAAAGATTTGATAACTTCATTGATATCGATAATTTGTTTGTGAATAAGTGATGGTGATGCTATTTGAATCCTGCCCCAATAACTGGGAAAAATAATTGCAGATCTTCAACTTAGCAGTACAGTAAAACACTGTAAGTTAATAATAGGAACCGAATTTGAACAGACATTCAAATTTCAACGTGAGCTGAGGAATTTTATTTTTGGTTAGCAAGAATTTCATTATAAAATTTCAGAAATCGTCTAATTTTGCAGCAACTTCGTCAACTCATTATGTGGTTTAGTTTATTTGTAAATATTTTCTTTAAATATGTTTAGGTATCCATCGCATTCTTTTGGTCATAGTTGATATCCACTTTTTAATTTATTTTTTTTGTTATTTGTTTGGTTTTATGGAATATTATGGAATATTATGGAACGTATCCTTAGTTATACAATGTAAATTGTGTATTTTTGTATGCGTTTTCCTGAGGAACGTATCTATTGCGTTGAAAAAGAATTGAATAAATGTTTATATGATCTTCAGAAAAATAAATATAACTACTGCAGACTTGTTGTTCACATATATAAAATAATAATAATAATAATAATATTAATTCAATAACCACATTTAACCAACCACACCCTTGATATTGATTAGTTAAATAACAACTTTATTTACATATAAATAACATTTTTAACACAAAATGTGTAATATGATAATGGTTTGATATTTGAACTGCAATTGTAATTATGATGTCGTTTTATGAATGAAAGACAAGTACTCATATTTTCCACTTGACGAATATTGTAAGACTTTACATTATTTACAATAATTATTGGAATTTAAATTAATGTAATTTTTTTCAATTATTATTGTATAATTTTGAACAGAACTATTACAAGGGGATCAAAATTTTAACACAAATTTCATATATAAAATCGTGGGTGGAAATTATTCTTTTCCATTTCTAATATACATGTAACATCCAATGTGATCTCAAATAGCTATAATTGAAATTTACCAACTATGGAATTGATCCTATACAATTGAAATTTGAATATTTGAGAAGAGTGGCGTATAAATGCCATAGCTACCTATTATAGTTTGTTCATGTTCTGTTTATCAATCAGTCGAAAAAGACAACATTAACATCATGTTTTTACCCATTATTGACATCTATTATGATTGAGTTCCCTATGACACCGAGTGGAGGTAAGTATGGGTTGGTAACCTCGATGATGGTGAACCTATCACCAATGTGTGATAAAATAAATGAAAGAAAATGTATCTCCTTTATACGAAAATTTTCTTTTCGTCAAAATTCATACTATTATGAATAATATCAACATTAACTCCAATTTGGCATCACATAAATGGATACGGTTGCACTACGAAGTTAAACTGAATTATAATTAGAATTATTTAACATCCGACAGTGGAACATAAATCGTCAGCTATATATTAGTTTGTTGATTGATCTGATAGATAAAAACGACAAGAGAAGTATACTTCCAATTGACCAAAATTGTGATCAAATCACAATTTATCGCATTTATCATTGTACGTATAAATTCAATTGTATTTCTTAAATTTAAAATTTTACATTTTTCAAACAAATAAAACATAATACAAAAAGTAATTTAGTCTTTAAAGGTCATTAAAGTATCATAAAATATTACAAAACGTGTGGCATGACGAGGCGAGGATGAAATTTATACTATGATCATAATAAGACGAGTGAAAATATGTTACTAGAATATTTCTTATAGATATTTTCTTTAGATATAATATTTAGTAACAAGAAAAAAGGTCAGTAAAAAAAAAATCAACTTAAAACTTACTTACGAAACAAAATTAAAGTAAAGATCACGAATCTTCTGAAGAAAATTAAGGTTAAAAAATTCACCACTTTCTACATTCATACATAGATGAATTACATATAGAAAGATCATATTGAAATATGTACATTTTTATGTGTTGCACAACCTATGACGACTCAGCTAAAATATAAGTGGTATGGCCAACATGTTGAGCACATGAAACAACTGGTGTGAACCTGAATATAGAACTGCCGAAACTTTTTATTCCTATGAGAAATGTAAACAAGTATCCTTGGATTGAACAGGAATTCAATGAGACTGAGTGAGATTCGGCGAAAGTAGAGCAGAGGAAAAAACAAACATTTACGGGTAAAACCCTTTGCTTTACTGGGTCAAATTTAACGCAACAAAGCAATGTGAAGTCTTATTGACTGGAAAGCACAGGATTAAAATTATTTAAATTTATATAAAAAATTATTTTATAGTCAATTGTTACAAAGTCTTGATCTGATTACAAAATCCGATATTGTTAATTTCTTATAGAGCACATTGCTCAGAGTTCAGTTGACAGAAGATTTAAAGATTTTGCTCCATACGAATTCAAATCCACATTAAATCAAAAATATGACAAAGCAGACAATATTGCGATAGATTACCCTGATCACATGGATACATTAAGAATCGTAGTCGAACAATCGATTGAATGGCAAGCACAATTGTACATGCTATTTGTAGACTTTTGACAATATGTAATTACATATTAATTTCGGTATTTAGAAGAAATATAAATATAAATATCACTAAGAAGTACATTCTTAGTGATCGCAATTACATTCAGATAATGTCACGATTATCAGACGAATGGAATTAGATCGGCCATACACTTTGGTGTACCCTGTCAATGATATCGCAATATATACATTAAGGTAATAGAATATTTAGTCGAATAAAAATACAGTCACGAATAACTGTCATTAAAAAGGCTGGTACCAGTGGTAAGATGGTAAGTGAATAATTGAATGTGTAGAAATCAAAAACAATAGCAATAGTTCGTTGATGTCCTATACTTTCGCGCGGAATGAAAGGTAAGATGATAATGGATAAATTCAAAATTATTATTGTAGCCCAAAAGTTAATATTCTTAAAACTTATAAATTACTATTGGCATTAAAAACATTTATATATATATATTGTTTGTTTTCATAGTTGAAGTAAATATTTTGTAAAAACCTTACTTTTGTATATTAAATTATTGAAAATAGAATTTATAATTTAAAATAAGCAAAAAAAAAAAAAAAAACTTATATATTAATATGATGACACATATACGAATAATACAAACGTACCTCATCTTTACAATCTACATGGACTCTGCCACTATCCAATACCCTCTTTAAAGTGATCTCATCACCTCTCAATGCTGCTAAATGTAATTGAATGTCAGATGGCGATTCTTTCTGAAAATAATTTAAGAAACATTTATTTTTACATGAATATTATGTGAAGCATTTAATTTCAAGAAATTGGTCTTACATATATAAATTAACATATTGTGTAATCGTATAGCGAAAGTATACGTCAAGAATTCTAAAATAGATTTATCATTCATTTCATTTTGTTTATTCGGATAAAAAAATAGATATTTTAAGTACTTCAATATGGTTCAATAAGAAGTACAATACAATAGTATAATCTCTGGTTTAAAATACCGAAATTTTAAATGCAATCTATAAACCAAATTTGGTACATATATTCAATTGTAGGTGAATCAACAATTAAAGTATGCAGAACGTGCAGTTGAGTGTTCGACTAAAATCTAGGTTACTCAACCTGATCTTCGACTAAAATACATGTCAATCTCTGAATTCTCATGTTTGTCAATGCAAATTTCATTAATAAAATCTTAGCACATACTGGAATTTTTAAATTTGAAGGATACACAGAACGTTATATGTTTACGGGTACATTTTTTACTAAATAAAATAATTGGTAGTTCTACGGAGGATCAATTAAGAAATGCTTAGAATTCTTCAAATTTTAATACAAATTTTATGTATTACTTTAAACAATAAAAAATTTCAGATCAAATTTAGGACAATTGAAAATAATGTATCGCTTTATGAGCGCAATCTCATCACCAACTCAACCTTTACGTCACATTTGAAGCATAGGACGTCAGCAAACACTAGTACGTTGCACTTGTACAAACCTCGTTAATAAGAGTTTTATCACGACGTTATATTGATATTGTATATGGTCGATAAAATTAAGTATATGCACCTGAGGCACCAATCGAAAGCAAGTGACGTAGTCATACAATAGTATTTGGTCAGATATTCAATTCAATTTTGCAGTTGTTCCTAACCCACTAACCCACACCGATTATATGGGGCAAATTGATTTAGTATAACATTGTGTGGGTGATATGAATTGAGCTAATATCAATATAATGAACTTTTTCATAATCTATACTTCTACATTTAAATTTGTTTTAACGATTAAACTGAAGGTTTTGGAATGAGTTAGCATAATTTTGACAGGTAATTTTAGTGCTAACGCTTACACTATATGGTGTCAGAATGGAAGTATAATGTATTGTAGTGGAATGGTTAAAAACATTCAGTATTAATACCTGGGTCCAAGAAAATTTATTAATTTCTTTCTAAAAAAAACGATAGTAGGTAAGTAAATAGTATGAGTTTTAGATGGTTTAATTATTGACTATGAACCTTGAAAATGTTATGCAAACGAATATGAGATATTTTTAAATTCATTCAAAAAAATAAAAACAGTTCATCATTTTTTATTTTAATAGCATCCACACTGCGGTTAATTTAAATACATAACTTTTATTAGGTATGTGTAAACAATATTTGCAAATAAACAATTTAATTCATGTTCAATTTATATTTCATAATTTAATAAGATTTGTTTTAATGGTTCGATCCTAAATTGTATACAACTTTTGGTATATTCTCGTAAAATTTCGAAAATAAAAAACAAATTCATAAATTTATTGTGAAGGAGTCTTTGACGTAATTAAAATATGATGATACGATATAGTAACTTAGAATTACAATTATTAATATGATTGGCAGTACTCGTATAAACTAAACACGTAATTTTTAAAGTACAGTGAACTATTGAACTAGGTTGACATTAAAAAATTATACATAAAATTATACATTGATTTATTTCTGATCGTGTAGCATAGTATCAGCGATCTTAAGAACAACCATCTATCATACACTACTGAACGTAGAAAAATAAATTCAACCATAGATTTAATTAAATTAGTGAGATATCATTACATTTCGAGCGAGGATAGAATTTTAATAAAGCTGGTAGATACGTCCAACGAAGCGGCACTATGATATTAAATTGCATTAAATTGCATTAAACATCGAATTTAGAAACAACTATACATTAAGATTTATATAAATTAGTTTTAGAATCAATTATAGTTGTGAGGTTCCACATATGTACCTCCTCGACGTAGACCAACTTGTGAGCTATACTTTACAAGTCGTGCCAATTTCACTCTAATGTTCGACTCAGTTTGCGAACGAAAGCAAATATCGGTACCAGAGTCAGAACAATGTAATTGTCCATAATCGTGTCCATAACCTCAAGATTTGTGAATTTTGGCTACAAAATTCTTAATATGCGTCTACGATATCTATTAACGAAATCTTGGATTTGTGCTATGATTTATATTGGTCATTTTCCAATTCTCGCAGTCATAAAATAGTACTGAGACGCAATTTGATTTAAAAATACAAAATTTAAATTACGTAAAATTTGTGTTGACTACCAAACCTCACTCAGCATTCCGAACACCTGTCGCGCGTTTTGCGTGATTCAACATATTTTCAGCATCGCACAATCTATCGCCAACTAATTTCTTAAATTTTGAAAACTTTCTACATTGTCTACTATTGTATTGCCTACTTTACTTTCGTCTTTGAATCATTTGTGCGTAGATTTACTTTGGAACGGCTCCAGCAAACATATGTTGCCGACAAAGTTAAGATTGGTTAGAACACATCTCATACCAAATGCTTCGCTATTTTGGAGATACTAATGGATTACGTAAGTTGTTGGTTGGGATATATTAGTGATACCGAGTAGAATTCATGGAATCATTGAATTTATAATAATATGTAATTTATTACCTAACGCTATTATAAAACTCTATAAGAGTTATGCAATTTCTTGTTCTATTGCTCTACTATAAACTCGTATATATTGATTACAAACTAGACTATATGCGATAATAATATAAACGATGGTAATATTTAATTATATAATCATGTAATTTATTTAAATGAAAAAAAAAAAAACAAAATATTCTCAAATATACAAAATAGTTTTATATCAAACATTTATTTTTCTAATCTTATCTTAGTTGGTAATTGGAGTCTTTAAAAAAAAAAGTAAGTACCTGAACTAGGAATAAAAATGCTAGCAAATACGTACATATTTGGCTATATATAAGTAGTTTTTCACATGAAATTATAGAAGTTTTAGAATTAATTTAAATATGGTTTATTTTTCAGTGGCATATACACGTAATCACATTTGGCTGCTCTTCCTGACAAGTTTATACAAAATAATAATGTTGCAAATTCATACCAGAAAAGTAGCTACAGCATTATTGATTTATAGAAGAGAAAATTAAATAGAATGCATTTAAGTGAAATAGGTTATTTTGTGGATGCATTAAATTCTTTATATAAAATAGTAGCGTATCAATCTCTAAACAGGAGGATTTTATTATATGATATTGCATATAGTAGACATAAGGACGACGAACCGAAAAGAATTTAATTCACATATAAGAACTGAATGTGGCTTCTAAAGCCAATTTATTCAGTGTTTTAATGCCATTAATATCTAATTGATTGATTTTTATAACATATGCTCGAATCGGTATCTAATTTTAAATTTAAACAGAACTGATATTAAAGTCTCATGATATTTAAAAAGCAATTTCAGCACATCACACCACAAATTTTATGTAATCGAATATGATATCTTACATTATCATAATTATTAATTCATTCAACTTATGGAATGACTACTTAAGATCTATGTATAAATAAAAATGCGATATCAGTGACATTAATCACTTTATTAATATCAATGTCGTAATTGTATTAACATCTTACAAAATCATACAAATCGGAATAAAACCCCGTAAATTGTTGAATTATTTCTGTATATATTATTAGAAAATAACATCAAATTTCACGAACCTATAGGTAGCAACTATTACTGTTGAAACACGTGTACTGCAAGAGAAACGTCAACCATCAGTGACCGATTATCGGTTGGAAACACGATGCATTACAAAAACGGGCAAGATTTGGAATCTGGAACATTAGATTACTTGAACCGACGAAAATGGTGTAGGTGGCTTAAGAATTGCAGAGATACAAACTAGATATTCATGAGTTGAATGAGGTTCAATAGAAAAAAAATGGCAACAGAACTACATTCTCTGGTGACCATATTTTGTTTCCTATAAAATCGAGTCATATGGTGCACAATAGTATCTGCAAAGTGTAGTCTTGTCGACTGAAAGACGATATCACATAGAATAATCACAGAAAAATTCAATACAAGGTAACGAAACTTAAACATGTTCACTGGCGCATTGAGACAAGTGGTTGGAGAATATTTGTACTTTTTTTTAAAAAAACATGCACTACGGGCACAATACGCTGCAAATTCAAGGAACATGAGGAAAACTTACCGACTATCAAGCAAACTAATTGAACAGAATGTCCCATTCAAACCACAGACGGTTTTCTGTCTCAAATGAGGTTCAACAAATAGAAAGATGGACTAAGTACTTTCTCGAGCTTCTTTTACAAAACAATTAAAGCTACTGTGCCAGGTTTGTAGTGTTATCAGGTGACCCATGATGATAATTCATCAATATTAGAATCCATTGTTAGTAGTATGATTGTCTGAAGAAAAGAGACGTTGATAATTAAATTGTCGAAAAATAGGGAATAACATCGTGTCATATATTCAATTTGTTATCATCAGGTATCTCAGTTGCATACTTAAAATTTTCTGGACAAACTTTTATTAACTATAATTCGTATCTATATATTCAATAAATATCACTATCAACTTAATGTGTGAATTTTCAGACGAACCACAACAATGTGTTTACAAAAATGTGTTTACAAAAATGTATTTTTTCAAGATAATACTCATGTTTTTTATATTATAAATAATTTTATTTTTAAAACGACTACGAGTATACTAGGTAAATCTTTTTCTTAGTGAAAAAAATACGTGAATTTATTATTTTGATATGATAATTTACTGACAAATTATACATGAATATTCTGCAAAGCAGACTGCAAATGTATAGATTATACTGCCTTCAATAACATAGAGAAGTGATGCAGGTCATAAAACATCTGATTATATAAATATCATTGAAATACAAAAGTGATAAATGTTTTCTATATTTTATAACCCAGTCGCTCATATGCAGAATATTGTTTGAAATTATTCATATAAACAAAATATCTTGAATGTATTAAATTGATAGCCGAAGAAACGTGTATAATGCATATACACAAAATACAAAATTTATGCAAAAATTTCAGTAATTAGTTCATTGTAAACATTTATAAATATCTACATTAACTGTTCTTATACTGTTTGTTGTATACAAAACTATTCCATCGAAGAATATGTTCGGGCTGATTCATAAGATTATTAGCAAATAGGAATGATGGCTATTCTGAATAAACATAACGATTTATTAGTAAGATAAAAATTCAGACATAGGTTTATTGAAGAACACAATCTGACCGTGGCGTAGATCATTCATGTGTACATTTTGCAATTCCAAATTTGCAGTGAATTTTACATAAACTATGCCATAGACTGGTATCGATTCGCATCACATAATGACTGGCTATAATTAATTTAAAAAGTAGTAAGTAACGTGTGACATATAATAACAAGTTGCACGTGAAGTAAACATCGATATGCTGATAAATTCTCAACTGTCATTAAGCATCATACCAAATTTCTTAATGTCGCTTTCATTGACGCAAGTTTTTATTGATTGACCGGATCTGGTATTATTCTGAGGACTTCAATTGAATAATTATTGTGTTAATTGTAAATGTATGACCAATATAATATTATTTTCTTTGGTTGATAACGTAACGATGGGATTTGTCACAAGTATTTTTAAAATTCATCATTTATGTAGGTACATCGAAATAAAATGATCCATTGTTGATGATTTCACAATTAAAAAAAAAATTAAAAAAAGCAGTTAGCATATAATAATTTAACACTTTCTTATTTATATGAAATAAAGTTTAAATTATAATATTTTTACTAAAACTATTCAGCATAAATTTAATTATTCACACAACTATATTAATGTTTTCAATTTATTTTTTAAATATGCGTAGACAGTAGACACTACATTCATTATTAAAAGTTAATGACAAAATCTTTGAACTGGATTAATAGTATTAATAATTAAATATACTTTATAAATTATCATTTAGATTATATAAGGACCTTGCATAGAAAATGTCGATTTTTTGGCTTGAAAATGGCATTTATTTGTATAACAAAATGATTGAGTACATTAACCAATATATTG